>OY747703.1:48556295-48628795 GCA_963556495.2 Valencia hispanica | reverse complement strand
ATGGTTGATTTTTAGGATATTTAATGAAACTGGCTTGGCTGTTTGCTGTGACGTGCAGTGCTCTGGATAGGTTTACGGGTTTTAGATGAATGTTGTCTGAAATGTAACTTCGCTCATATTTAAATGTTTATCGTTTCGGCTTCAGACTAATATTGGTGAAGCGTAACCCCGAATTACTGGGGAGATGTTGCTGCAGATACATTAATCGTACCAAATTGTTGTGTTTTGAAAAAATAGACCTAAGCATAATGTTACTGAATATGATTCTCGGAGGAATTGAGGTCTGTTAGTGATGGAGAGTTAAAAAAGAGCAGACATGGAGGTACCTGAAGTAAAGTGAGACGTTAGGCCTGTATGCTTATGTTTGTTTTTTGCCCTGATTGTCACAGCACTAATGAGAGTAATGTGTGGTGTAAACCTCAGCACCTGTACCAACCCACAACCCATTCGGGCCCCCTAGTGTGCAGTCCAGAATGTGTTTGCTACACTGGATGTGTGCTCAGAGAGTGACAATGGCGCTCTCAATCAAAGGGTGGCGCCAAACGCACAGCAGGTAAATAAAACAACAGGCCAGCTCATGAGAGAGCAGAAGAAAAATAGCAACTTGTTTTTAAGAAATGCAGTGTGGTGAGATCTAGTGTTTTCATCATGTCGATGAATCATATTAGGAACCACGAATACTGCAATAATATCATGATGATCCTTTTTATTGTTTTCTTGGTGGTTCCTTTTTTCTTCTTCTCTTCTGGGGGAACAAACCTGTGCATTATCACCCTTAAGGAGGATGGAGTGAACAGTGCTTCAGCTGAGCTAAAAATAGTATAAATACGGGTGCATAAGTGCCAGCGCAGTTCAAATGGCCGACGGAGAGGTACAATATGTTCAGATGTTAAAGAGGAAGTGTGTACAAACGACAGGGAATTTGCAGCACAGGGGGGGGAAAGGAATATCAAAGGTTGCTAATGAATCGGGATGCACAATATCAAAAAACATGCAACTGCAATGCTATTCCTGAATATTGCAATGCCGAAATCAATTATGATTAACGTTGGTTTCTCTTGCTCTTCTCTTTTTCTTTATTACAATGCCCCCCCCCCCCCCCCCCCCTACTCTTTGTGAGCTTTAGCTTCTCAGCCACTGAAATATGCATCTAGTGAGGGCATTAAAATCCATACAACATGGTGAGATATATTATCGTCATGCAGAATTTGGATGCTAAGCACGCTAGTTTAACGTCCTACCACAGGCATTCAAGCACTCCTTTGAGATTCAAGTAGTCATTGGCAATGCTAAGTACCAGTCCGATGCTTCATTAAAATCAATGTCATGTATGCGCACACTATAGTTCTTCAAGTAGCTTACTTGACATTCCATATGCTGTTGTCTGTGTTTTACGTTTTTCTCGACAGTGGCAAATACAGGATAGCCATAAAATGCTGCTTTGACACAGGTTAACTCTAAGAAAGCTCCCATAATGTTTTTACAACAGGCATAGCGTTATAATTTGTCTCTAAAGATATCTTTGACTTGAGCTACAATCTTAAATTCACATCTTGCTCCTGCTGAGAAAGCTTTTTCTTTTTTTTTCTTTTTTTTTAAATGAAACATTTTGCTGGACTTCTAGGCTAAGGTTATCATGTTTACTAAATTGTTGAAGAGTCATGTTTTGATGACCCTTTGACAGTTTGGTGCTGACCAGCGGCGGCTGCAATAAGCGGGAACGCTTTCATAAATACGAACATTGTTGGGAAGACCTGCTGGCCTCAGCACCGTGTACACTTCTGTGAGTAGCTTGTTAGCTGAATTAGAATCGGCTTTATTGGCCTGGCTTTTGCACAAAAACTAAACCAAAGGTCTGAGCCATTAATATAAAGTGTTATAAAACTTTTAAAAGAAATATAAAAAGTACTAAGATAAGCCTATGATTTAAATTAATAACATAATTAAAATATTTTTTTAATCAGTAACATGGTTAATAATATTAGTCTTTTCTTTGTCAGTATTTACTGATGTCACTCAGGTCTCTATTTGTTTTTGTTTCTTACAAACTTTCAGTTGGGTTTAAAAAAAAAAGAAATGCGTTTGAATGCAGGGTTGAATTAAGTTCAGTTTTGTGTGTGCTTCATTAAAATTAGTTCATTAAAGAATAGCATACAATGGCCAGGGCTGCACTTAAATTATATTTTCTCAATTTTTTGATAGTTATCAATATTTATCGATAACTATCAATATGACTATATCGTCCAGCCCTAAACCAGCATGTGCACCTTTTCATTCTGTTTATGTATAAATGTTTGTAAACAATGGTGCTGTGATGCAGGACAAGTTTCAGACTTGTTCTGAAAATAAAGAGCTTGGTAGCTTTTCAGGATTAAAGGACTAAAGTCCCAGCAGGATCTTGAGAAAATCATCCCTTGGTTCATTTTCAGTCGAATGGATTACTGCAACAGTGTCCTCACAGGTCTGCCTATAAAGTCAATTAGACAGCTGCAGCTGATCCAGAACGCTGCTGCTCTTCTTCCTCACTAGAACCAGGAAAGTAGAGCACATCACCCCAGTTCTAAAGTCCGTACACTGGCTCCCTGTAGCACAGAGAATAGACTTCAAAATCCTTTTTGTTAGTTTATTAATCATTGAAAGGCTTAGGACAAAAATACATTAAAGATCTGTTGTTGTTGTATCAACCTTTCAGACCAGTCAAGTCTTCTGGTTCAAGTCTGGCCTGAATCCCCAGAATCAGAACCAAACGTGGAGAAGCAGCTTTCGGTTTGTATGCTCCTCTAGTCGGGACCAAACTTCCAGAAAGTGCACAACTTCTGAAACACATAGTTCCTTTAAATCAAACTAAAAATGTATTTGTTTACAGTTTCCTTCCATAAATAACTGGAACATCATAAACTGTAGTCTGTTTTCCACCTATCATTGTTTTCGGCTTTCTTGAAATGTAATGTTTTAGGGTTTTTTGTTTAGTTTTTTTGCTTGTTTTCTATTTTATTTTCCTTCTAATCATTAGGGGTGGGAATCTTTTACTATCTCACGAATCAATTCGATTCCGATTCTTGAGGCCACGATTTGATCCAAAATCGATTTTCGATTCAAAACGATTCGATTTTATTCATAATGTTTTCTAATCGGGTTTCTGATCATGATCTGCTCTCATCTGCTTTGCTATACAGAATGACAAACGGAGACATTAAAGTGTCTTTTTCACATTTATTAAGTAAAATTCTCAGGGAAGTGCCTTTTATCAAAAACATTGTCTGGTTCTCAATTGCTACTCATTAGTAGCTAGCTATAAAATAAGTTGGAACAAAAATAAAGTGCTCCTACATAATACAAAATGGTTTAAAATAGATGCATTTCCCAGGAAAGTTGCAGTTTACCACAAATATCATGTAGAACACAACCGGTGAAGACAAAAAAAAAACATCTATATTTCTCAGTCAGACTCAGTAACTTAAAGAATAACAAGTTATGAAAATAAAGTGCTTCTTTCAAAATGAAAAGTAGTACCCCTAAGCTACCTGTCTCTGAAATGTTCATGACAGCGTCTCTTGCAACAATAGAACTGTAAACTGTGCAACTGATTATATGATTTTCAACAAACCATGGAAGAAAACCGGACATGATGAACTGTCCCGTATAGGCTAGTTACAAAAATGGAGGCGAACAGGCAGCTGATTTTATTTATTTATTAAATCGATTCTTGGACATTTCAGATCGATTCTGAATTGTTGCAAATGGGAATCTAGATTCTTCTGTGAATCGATTTTTATTTTTATTTTTATTTTTTTGGCACACCCCTACTAATCATTTAAAGCACTTCTAATTGTTTTATTACTGAAAATGTGCAATATAAATAAAATTGCCGTGCCTTGGTGTTCCAAGTTTGTGAAAACTTTCAGTATGAGCTAAAACGGTGGTCTGTTTGACTAGCTGTCAGCCTTCTGCCGCTATGAGGATTTCTTTTCTTTTTTTTTCAAACTAAAAGCAACATGATTTCTGTATACTACAGGTAAATAAACCATACCTTCTTATCCTCATTCCTGATGCCATACTTTACCCCTGGTGAGTTATGCAAACGCACCGGTCATTCAATATGATGTGAAAGAGACCGGGCCATCTTCCTGCATTGCTCTGTGGTTCAGTTCTGATCCTAACGAGCCCGTTGTTGGTGGTGGACAGGATTCAGCTGGGCTCACAGTGGTCTGCGGTTATGCAGCCCCACAGGTAACAACTGGGATGCACTGTGTAATCTGGGCATCAATCAGCCTTAGACCCTGCTGAGCTGCAGTTCCTGAGATGCTCTGACCCAGCTGTTTAGCCATCACAACATGTTCAAATCTTTTAACTTTGAAGACAAATGTCCCCCCGTCCTATTTGTGTTCTCATATGTGATGACTGATATATGTGCTTATATGTTTTGCAGTGGGTTTTTTTTCAGCACCCCGGCTCGGCTCCCTGTAGCGGGCTGGGCAGTGTTGCACATTTTTTTGCCCCTGTTCACCCCATCCCCCCACACACCTTCTGTGAATCCTTTCTATCTGCTATAAGGGGCGGTGGGTAAGCCGGCTGCCACCGCGGTCTTCCATATCCTGTACTGTGTTAATGTTTGTAAATGTTTGTATGATCTTGGATTGGTTGTACTGAAACTTAATTTCCCCACTGGGATTATTAATGTATTTATTATCTTATCTTGTCTTAACATATCTTCCTACTAACAAGTACAAAATCGATTGTATGGGTTTTTCTATTGCTGATGCCGATACGTAGAGGTCAAGGTCAGCTGATGGTCGATATGTGCTGCAGATGTTTGGGCCGATTTTCATAACTGATATCTAAACGTTCTCCGCCTTATTTGCTGCTAAAATCAGAATATTAACAGTGGATTGAGAACATTTCTGAACCTTACCAGTTTTTGAACACAGAATTTAACCAACTCTTGAATCGTAATTTTGTGCACTGCAGAGTGAATTTTTTTTAAAAAGTAACCAAAGTTAATAAAGCAAATCAATAAACTGACCAAGTATTAAATATACAAAACATGTAAATGAAGAGAAATACTGGATTTGACTTTTGTTGAGCCATCAGACAGCAATTATTAAACAGAAGAAATGATTATTGTTAGTATTTTTGTAGTTTATCCATCTTCAATTCAGTCTATATTAAATATTATGGAAACATTTAAACTATTACACTTATATATTTAGAATAAAAGGGGGGCGAAACTATTCACTCAAATGTGTTTAGTGTTTTTCTTTAACAATTTGCTGAAAAATTACAAACAAAATTACCATAATCATTTCACACAAAAAAAATTATTGTTGCATTTTCAAGGACAGTTCTATATCTTTAGTGATTTCTGATATTCTTAACTGTTAAAATTAGATAGAGTTAATGTGGAAACTAACTGTACGATATAAAATTTCAGAATACAACATTTAATTAGGCAATTTTTATTTGCATTGTCCTCGACTTTATATCGGCTCAATTAAAGAGGTGGAAAACAAAGAAGGTAAATGTTAGCCTGATATATCGGCCGACCAATATGTTGGTCTATCTCTACTAACAGGTACGACGATGAAGATAATCGCTGTTATTCAGTTTGTTTATCAATTTTCATAATGTTATGCCTTGCTGGTGTGTGGTGACGGGTTTAAAAGCTGTTAAATCTTTAGAGTTTGTTCTGTCTAAAGGTTGGGCTACATGGAGAAGTTAACTAGTAGCCAGTGTAAAGGACACCTTAACCCTTACCTGTCTAATTAGATTCTACGTTTTGGAGTGATGATTGAATCTTTTTGTATTTTGGTAAGAAAAGCAACGAGAGGATGGATTGATAACAATGAGGCTTGATGAGGAAAGCAAAAAATGAGGGTGGAGAGAGGAAGGAGATAAACTGAAAGGGGGAAATGGTGAAAGTCTGAGAAGTAAAGACAGAAGCAAAGTGAACGTTACTATAAAGGAAAAGGATGGTACAAGAAACATGTAAGATATAAACTAAAGAGAAAAGGGACGGGACAAAGAGATTAAAAGTTGACTCTGAAATGTTTAAGGATGGCGAGGTGAGTAGATGGATGAAAAGGGGAACAACTGAAGGAAAGCACAAGGATGGAGAGGTGAACTATATAAGGAGACAGAAACAGATCAGAAAGTAGGTAAAGTCTGAATGGGGAGTTGTTAAAGATGGAAGCAAAGAAGGTGAAGGAGTGAAGGGGGCAGGAAATGTGCTACAGCTCTAAACAATGAGTGCTTGCTGGCTTCATATGTTGTATGAAGGAAACTATCCACTGACCTGCTCTGTTTTTTTGTTTTATTTTTTTTTCTTCCTTTCTCTGCTGCTGTTTCCTTCCAGGCTGACTCACCCCAGGAGTGCCTGAACACATAAGGAGAGGTTTCAGAAAACATAAGAGTAAGGAACACTGTGAAACAGAGCTCAAGAAAAGGAAGGTGTGGAGAAGAAAGAGGAGAAGGGGGAGAGAGACGGACGACAGCAAGTGAAAGTGGAGCTGCATCCGTGCTGTGGCGAGGAGAAGAGAAAAGTGACAGCTGGAATTAGAGAAAAAGTTTGCTAGAGAACCGCACCGCCCAGCAAGTAAGGTGAGCAGAGGTGCTGATCCATCGAAAGGTCAAGCTGACCTCTTAAGTTCAGCAAGCGTCCCACTACGCCTCCCAACTGCTGTCACAGAACGGTCACCACACTGGGAGAACTGGGAGAACTGGTGTTGAGGAGAAGCCACCATGAGCGACCAGAACGTCGTCAAGGAAGGCTGGGTCCAAAAAAGAGGTCAGGCCGTTTTTTCATAATTTTTAGATTAGCTTTTTCTTCCTCAAAAACGTCATTGTCATTAGATGTTATGTCTAGTTGAGCAATCAGCTGGATGAAAGTGGTAAGATCCACTGATGTGCCACATTCAGGACTGTGTATAGAGTTTATCGTGTCTCCCTGAGACTCACAGCATCAGTTTTACCTCCTAAGAATATTGGGTTAATTAATTTTATTGAAATCGCATTAGGCCGCCGCATTCAGTGGATGGCTTGTTCCATCATTACACACGCTGTAATATATTTTGACTGAGTACCGCGTACACAGCACTGCTGCCCCAAATACTCATTAGAGCACCAAATGTGGATTAAGACGGTGCTGAAAATAGTCCCAGCAAGTCAATTTCATTGTTTTTACATAACCTTTGATTAAAACTGTGGTCCATTTTTGTCTTTTAAAATCAAACCCTTTATGATTTTCTCATATTTTAGCATTTTATTCCCTTCAGTCAGACTTTGACAGGTGTTACAGGTATTTCTATTCAGATGAGAAAATATGTAAATTAACAATACCTATTGGTTTGGAGTTTTAGTAGGCATGTTGTGCAGTCAGAGTGGTTTTCGGGTTCATCGGCTGGCCATCACAAGAAGCTCAAGCAAGCTGTGAAGATGCGAGTTTATTAACCCATTAGTGTTCTTATAACGTTATGTGTTTCTTTGCAACATCCTTTCTATGTACATATGCATATTATAAATCATTGGAAAGCTAAGATCCTTGAGATTTCAATGACAAAACAGAGACATTTTGAACAAAAACTACCTTTTTTACATTCACAAGGGTTCAATTAAAATTAGATTAGATACTTTGTTTATCCCCAAGAGGGGAAGTTGATATTATTTAAAATATCTTCATCTTTCTGTTGCAAGAATTTTTGTGTTGCATTTTTTGGAAAAAAGACTTGAAAATTTTTTTAAATAAATTTTGCACAATAAATGTTCTTTAAATAGCATTCTAAACTTTTTTTGAGGTTTTTGTTCCGCTGCAATGTTTCTGGAAAGGGAGCATGTTCATAAACTGTCATTTTGACATCTATAAAAAAAAGAATATATCGCAATAAATATTGTTACTGCAATGCTTTAGATTATATCGCAATAGAGATTTTTGTTGTTGTTCTTTTACGTTTTGGGTAAAAAATGCAGGAAATATAATGGGTTAATACAAAGCTGCCTTCGTGGACATTACCAGCAACCTAAACAACATTATACCAGGCTAGCATTTTTAATTTAAGGATATCCAGTCCAAAAACCCAGAAAACAGAAGTCCTACTTGATATTAAAAAGCTGAAACTAAATGCAAATACACCCAAGATCAATGTGTAGCTTCAAAATTACGCTAAATGGATACCGAGAAGGAAACCAGAGACAGGTGTTTTTTAAACCAGGAGGTTGTGTTGATGTAAACACCAGGACGCAATTGAACATTTTTGAATTTACTGAGAAACACGAAAGAATGGTGGTGTAACGAGATCTCATGGCACGACATCTCACTATATTATAGTGTCACAATATTTTGTAAAATACATTATATAAAGTTGTGCAAAGCGCTGTAAAGTTATGTCAGCAATACTTCAAATGGTGAAATAAATCTCAGCAGTTAGACTTAAAAGCTGGCTGACAATACTCTGTGTCATCCCACCATTAATATGGCAGCACATGGTCTAGAGATAAAGGCAAGGCAAGGCAATTTTATTTGTATAGCACACTTTCGACAGCAGGGTAATTCAAGGTGCTTTACATGATTTGGTGATTTAAAAAAAAACACATAAAAGAAACACACATTACACATGATAAAGCAAGAGAAAAATAAAAAAAGCAAGAGAGCATGAACACATTTCATACATATGACATCAAGCATTTACTCAAAGGCAATTCTAAACAGATGGGTTTTTAGTCTCGATTTAAAGCAGTTCAGAGTTTCAGCAGCTCTACACTCGTCAGGAAGTCTGTTCCAGATAAGGGGAGCATAAAAAGTGAAAGCTGCTTCTCCATGTTTAGTTCTGAGTCTAGGGATGTTTAGTAGGCTAGAGTTGGAGGACCTGAGTGGTCTTGGTGGTTGGTACCATGACAACAGGTCTTCAACATATTTTGGTGCTAAGCCATGTAATGATTTATAAACTAGTAAAAGTATTTAGAAGTCTATTCTCTGAGCTACAGGGAGCCAGTGTAAGGACTTTAGAACTGGGGTGAAGAGAGAAAAGAAATGAAGACTGGAAAGATGCAACCGATTTGTACACCTACAGTTCGTTTACTTTGGTCTGAATCAGTTAACTTGGTGGTCCAGTCCTCAAGAGCTACCATCCTGCAACTTTTAGATGCATTCCTGGTGATGAATCTCTTGCTACCAGGCCTCTGCAGACCTGAATGACACGTCAATGAGGGAAATCAGCCATTGGATTCAGGTGTGTTGGAGAAGGGATGCAGCAGCTTTGCAGGCCTGGACCTGGGCACCCCTGCTCCAATTGGGAGTTGGGGTAGACCCTGAACAGGTTGCCAGTCTATCACACGGCAACACAGAGATGAACGTATGTCAACATTCACTCCTATAGGCAATTTTGAGTGGCCATTTAATCTATGCATGTGTTTCAACTTGGGAGGAGGCCAGGGTACACAGAGAACCCATGCATGCATGGGGATAACTTTTTTTTTTTTTGTGAAGGTTTTTGTGGCCACAGTGGCCTTTATTGAAAGTGGACAAGCTTACAGAAAGGGGAGAGACATTCGGTAAATGTCCCTGGGCCGGAATCGAACCCGGGACAACATCGAGGACTAAGGCCACTGAACATGAGGCGCCCGTCTTAGCCCAGTGCACCACGCGACGCCCCATTTGGCTAACTCTTATACTGCATACAGAGGCCCTGGCCAGGATTCAAACCCAGGAACTTTCTTGCTGTAAGGCGACAGTGCCAACTGTGCAGCCTAAATGTGCACAATAGCACAAGATATTCTTTTTTTTCTGCAAAATCACATCAAAAGAAATAACCATGTTCAACTAAATATGAGAGGAAGAAACTTTGATTTACTGTTCTTTGTTAGATTAATTCACTGACTGAAACTATCCAAAGATTTTAGGTGTACAATGCTGAAAACTCAACAAGAGAGGTTTTGCAATAATTGCTCCTGAACTGTCTCTCCCTGAGTTTCTTTATGTATCGTTTTTTTAAGCAACCAAAAAGACATCTGTTTAGAATTGATCTCGTTCGTTATATTTTTCCTTTTCTGCAGCACTCTGTGTGATCTAAGTCTTGAAATGTGTGATTATAAATATATTATTTCATATGTACCTTAAGCAGTGTTTCTATGGTGAAGGCTGTTAATCATATTTTGACTGGAGGAGATGTCACACTGTGTGTGTGAGGGAGCAGTTGGCGTTTCACAGCTCTGCAGCTTAACATGATTAATGGATATTTCAAAAACATACCCAAAAACGTGATGTTCTGTCAGAGTTGGACTCAAAACTGCTAAAACTGTGTTCATCTTGCAGTCATTTCATTTCTTAAAGTATCGGTCTGAATAAAAATACTGATGTCCTTCACTAGAAAATACATCTTATTTTGGGGAAGTTTATGACACCTTTTGTTCTTCTGACTCCGCTTTTTTTAAACACCTCACTGGTGCTGATATGAGGTGCATGGATCAGGAAGGGTGAATCTTAGAATAACCATTTCAGATGGTCACCATCTCTAGCAGAAAAAAATGCCTCAATCTCACAAGTCAGACTAGTAGACAGAGTTGTTGATCAGTCACAGTGCAGGCAGAGCTAAACAGTTCAGTTAAGAGGACCAGGTTTGTTTTAGGTGTCTGTTCTTTCAGTGAGAAAGATTAAATAAACTTAGTGGCATGCAGCTTTGTGAAAACTTCACTAGTCAGTAAGATCCTGCTTTTTATATGGATCTAATTGAGCTAAATGTACAAGATTACCATTCTGAGACCGTGTGAGGGCTTCGGCAGAGGACTGGATGGACATTGCGCTACTGGCTTCGCTTGTTAGTCTAAGCTGATTAGAGATGTGCTCTATTTGTTTTAATGGATATTGCAATTTAATTTCCTCTGTACTTAAGAGTCAGAGCAGTTCAAAGACCACATTTATCGAGTGCTTTAAATTTATCGGTTTTTAAACCTGCTGGGTGAAAGAAATTGGAAACAAAATATGAGCCAAACAGTTGCATTGGATTAAAATGGGCACCTGATAAATTATTATTTTTCTCAATCAATGAACTCTTTTGCTCTTACTCTTATCCGAAGATAGCCGCCCTCTTTAAATGAGCTATTTCAAGAGTCAAAACGGCAACATTTAAACACTTGTATAAAATAAATAGATATAAAACCCTGTATTTCAGTCTGCGAGCAAGTAAACTGACTTGTGACAGAAACAGTACATGTGCTCTAATGCTGAGATTGCTTCTTAGCTCTGAAAGCCACTCAGAGTGCGGTTGTCCTACTGAGGGTTTTTTCTGTTGAAGGAGCATTGTGCGGGGGGGGGGGGGGCATGATTTTTTTGTTGTTGTTGAATACATTGGCTTCTGTTATTAAAGATGTGTTTTCTATCCGCCTCACTGTGGGTTCTGTCAGTGTTAAGAGCAGCACCTCCAAACAATGCTTGTTTACCTGCCAGAGGGCCAGCACTGAAGGCAAGCTTCGGGCTGCATTCTAGCCGGAGCGGCTCTTGGCTGCTGGAGTTTATTTCCCACACTGCTTTGTGTGTTTGTGTAAGTGTGTCCATTCGAGTTTATTCATTGAAAGTTTTTTTTTTTTTTTTTTTCTGGTCTGAGCTCATTGCTGTTGGCGTGGAGGCAGGAGGAAGTTTCTCTGTGGCGCTAGGAGCCTACAGAGGATGACCTAATGCTTGGGTTCCTTCCTCTCCGGCCTGACAAGTCCCTCAATTGTTTTTTTGCACCTCTGTGTGTTCTAGTTTAGACTTCTGTCAAAAAGTTTCCAGAGTTGCTTTAATAAAAAAAATTGAAATAAAATCTTTAACTTTTGTTAATGAGACACTTGATATTTTTGTTTTTTCTTTTGTTGCTTTTTAGTACAGAGCTGGAATTTAAATAAATCGCAAAGGTCCTAGAGGTTAAAGAGTGCCCCCAGTCTTAGAAACACCTGACAGTGATTAGAGTCCATGAGGGACCTGGAAATTCAGCTAAAATATTGGGATGCATCGATATGAAAATTTTGGGCCGATATTAATATTGTTGTTATGGCCGTTAACCGACATTCACCGACATTATGTGTATTAAGCGTTGAATGTTATTGTTTTCATCCTGTAATCTTGCACATGGGCACAACACTAGAAGGCAAGAAGAGTTTCTGCACCCGCTATCCAGAGCCGTGCTGCCGCTGTTGAACAATACCGCTAACAGATTTATATCTAGGGATGTAGGCATTACTAATTCATCTTTGTGGAGATGGTCGAAAAAGATAAAGCACAAAGCTAATTTTATTCAGCACAAAGCTTCCAGACCCGTTTCAAATGGCTAACGAGCCACTGCGATGACTCTGATCAGAATTGGCGGCCGCCAGTTCAGTATGGGGATATCTATGGCTATCTGATTAGCCCGCCTGGGCCCTCATTTGTCAAATGTTCGTAGAAACTGGCCATATTTCATCCTACGAATGAAATTTAGAGTGTTCATATGAGTAGTCAAAAGCCGGATTTATCAAATATGCGGTGGCTCCTCGTACGCATGTTCCTCCGCAATCCTCTGTTGATAAATCTCACATGTGCATACCTTTCTGCTCCTGTCAGTTCAGTCATTTGCATACAGACACGCCCTCAATTAACCATATTTGTTCACACCCCATCCTCTGACACGTGCATTAAATCCTTGCGTTGTTCCTGAAAATAATAGCCAAGAGAGCGAAAAAAGGAATTTGAGTGACACCGAGATCCAGGTGAAACATTCGTGGGGCAAAAAAAAAAAAAAGTCACGATGAACTGACTTTTTGAAAATTTTCATAGTTAACGCAAATTTATTTTAACAGAGTTTTTGCTCTCTGTTATCAGCGGTTCCTCTGCTTCATGTCTCCACCCCTCCAGCACATAGCAGTTATATTCCTGCTGCAGACATAAAAAAAATGTGGCAAAGAATCGTTTCATTGTTGTCAATCACTTCTGTGGAGATACTTAACTTCTTTGAACAAATTAAATCAGTTACATTTGTCCCGAACATTCCTGTTTGGTTCTATCAGCTCGCAGGTAACCAATAATAAAAAAAAAGAACACTGCCTGAGACAAAGTGACAGAGGCAGTAAATGTGGTCTGGACAGTGGAGGGGATCCTGTTGGAAATAAAGAAAAAAATGTTTTGATATCAAACTGAATACAATAAAACGCCTCTCAGCACACAGCTGGGCCAGATCTTCTACCAGTGGTTTTATGTCAAACACCTCAGTCAGTGGGTTTACATGCACTAAAAGCCTTGCCTTAGTCCGACTAAATTCAGACATTTGAAATGCGTGCATTCACCTGAAGTCGAACCAAACTGGCCTAGTAATAATCGAGCTAACACACCCAGGAAAATAACATAAAAATCCTCCTGCACACCCACCACTGTCTGCACGGTGCGGCCCCAACATACCTCACTGATCTCCTTTCCCCACACACCTCCACTAAGACCAGAGCTGGCCAACGGAACCTCCTGGTCGCGCCAAGGACACGGCTCAAGACCATGGGCGACAGGGCTTTTAAAGCATCCGTGCCTCGTCTGTGGAAAGCCCTCCCAGAAGAACTTAGAGCCCCCAAGACCGCGGATGTTTTTAAAAGAGAACTGAAAACCCTCCTTTTTCAGAAAAGCGTATTTTTAAATGTCTGAATTTGTTTTTACCCATTTTTATCTGTTTAATTTTTGTAGCACTTTGAGATTTTATGTCAAATGTATAGTGCATTATAAATAAAATTCATTATTATTAATATTATTATTATTATTATTATTATTATTATTAATACTGGGATAAAATTTTATGTCCATATCGCCTACCCTTCATCCCAGCAAGCTTTCACTAAACAATTCTATGTTCCGGCTTACTTGGACCTCTGACCTTCTGATGTCTGTTTTTCCTCTTAAAGACAAAAAATGTATAAAAGTTGTGCTGCAGGATCCTTAATGAAATTCTGAATCCATTCTGAGTCATTATAATCATCCCTGTTAATACATCAAAGCGTATTTCCCTAACCCTAATTGAATTTTGAGTAAGCTCAAAAACAATGTGAAACAAATAATATGATGTTTGATTAATGAATTTAAAATAAAATGAGGCCATATACTGAAAAAAGACCTTTTCAGTATTTGGCCTGCTAATTAAGGGAATATTGTGCTATTTTGATCACTAACCTATTGATTTGTGCATCATCTTAGCATAATGCGACTTGAGTCAGACTCTTACGTTTTTTGAAACTGAAGCTTTTCCACACTGGTGAACACAAAATATATTTTTTTTTAGTTAAACATCTTTCAGTCTGTTTTCTAGACTCTACCGGTATGAAATGTTGCACTCGGAGCCACATTCAATAATTGTAAAACATTAGACTAAGTTACAAAACACCTGGTAATAATGGTAGGTAACCTTTCCCTCGGTTCGTGTCTCCCTGCAGGCGAATACATCAAGAACTGGCGACCACGTTACTTTCTGCTCAAGGCAGATGGCTCCTTCATTGGATACAAGGACAAACCACAGGACTCGGACCTGGCCTATCCGCTAAACAACTTCTCTGTAGCAAGTAAGACACGAGCAGGCCGCCCCACCTTTGAACCTCTGCACAATAAGACCTGTGTAACCCCAACACATTGTTTTTTGGATGGGGACTTTCAGAATGTCAGTTGATGAAGACAGAACGACCCAAACCAAACACCTTCATCATCCGCTGTCTGCAGTGGACCACTGTCATCGAGAGGACTTTTCATGTCGACACTCCTGATGAGAGGTTAGCATTCATCTTCCCCTCCAGTCAGAACCTTGTTGCGCTTATTTGATTTAGTGATATTGTCCAACCCCTTTCGAACCTTCATCCATTTAATTAAAGGACAAAACCTGTTAGTTTCATGTCTAAATTACAGCTGCATTGTGAATGTCTATGATATGTTGCAGAAGTTCTCAGAGTTTAAAGATTTTGGTGCAAACAGCTGGAAGTTACGACACCAGATGCTGATCTGGCGGCAGGGCAATTTAGCTGGAGGGGCCGTTGCTTATTTTGGAGAGGCCCAGTTTTTTTTAAAAACCCATTTGCGTTTTTACGTCCCGTTGGCAGTGTTTTACATACTTACGGCCACCGACTGGTATGGAGTGGACCAGAGTCAATACATTATATGGTTAGAACTTAGGGTGTTGTAACCTGCCTTGGGCGGGCCCAATACCTGAATGGGCAGGCCAGATGGTCTTCATAGATCTAATTGGTTGAAGAAAATGTATTTACTGTAAATCTACTGCTTGGTGGGTACTGATTTCCAACCTTAAAGTAGAAAATAACCACAACTTGTGTAGTTTGGCTTTCTGAGATATGTCTTTATGATAACATATGCATTTCTGAAAAACAACCTTAAGTCACAGAGAACCATCTCTCTCACTGCAAATACAGACTCCTCTGTTCCAGAGTATGGTTCGACATCACAAGATATTCACATTTTCTTCCCACTAGATCATTTCAAAATAAACAGCTGTGGCCAGCTTTGGTATTTGAGGATATAATTTGTTAAATAATTCACTCATTTATTGTAAATACACTGGAGGCTTAAACAGCCCTTTTGTGTTCGATGATTATGTATTTATGTTGGGACCAGAGGAAATGTCCCATTGGGTGTGTAACAAAGATCTAGATTGTGTTAGACAGCACCACAGTTAAACAAGACTTCTGTATTATTTTAAAGCAAGGAAGACATGATCACAAAGTTGACATTTCAAAAATCTTCTTAGTGTCCAGTTAGTGTTTGTTAGTGTTTTAACATAATTAGCACAATTGGGATTATTTCCCTCCCTCCCCAACATCCCAACCCCTGTATAAAATCAGTTAAAGACTACTCCAATGAAAATCGTGTTTTTCGTGTTGTTAACATGTTCTTGTGGCATTTTTCTGATTCCAGAGGACATACAGTTGTGTGCGAAAGTCAGGGCACCCCTTTAAAAACAGCATATTTTATATATTTAAAAATGTATATTCATATTTACTGTCTCTCTGGTATATGGGAAAAAAAGACAATATTGTCAGGAAACATTAATGCATAGTTACATTTTATTTTATAAATTGAACAAAATTACAAAAATTAAAAACATAATTTTGGCATGTGCAAAAGTTGGGGCACCCTGAGAGTTTCAAAGTTTCAGATTCTTTTTACAAGCTCAGACCTCTACCAGCTCATTGGTCCTGAAGCATGTGTCAACAATTGTCATTAGGGAGTGCCAGCTGGTGCCAATTTGAGGGTTTCTTAAATACGGCGACTCCACAAACCTTGTACAAACACTCAGCAACCATGGGTTGCTCTAAGAAGCTGTGTAAGACAGAAAAAATGAAAGTAATTGATGCCCACAATGCCGGGGAGGGCTACAAGAAGATAGCAAAGCGTTTTCAGCTTGCAGTTTCCACAGTGCGAGGCATAATTAAGAGATGGCAGGTGAGGGGAACTGTGGAGGTCAAGAAGAGATCTGGAAGACCAAGGACACTCTCGGAGAGAACAGCTCGTAGTCTGATCAGAAAGGTAAACCAAAACCCATATTTGACTTCAAAAGACCTCCAGGAAGATTTAGCAGACTCAGGAGTGGTGGTGCACCCTTCCACTGTGCGCCGATACTTGCACAAACAAGACCTTCATGGAAGAGTCTGCAGAAAAAAACCTTATCTACGACCTCATCATAAAATACAACGTCAAAAATATGCAACAGAACATCTACAGAAGCCTGATGACTTTTGGAAACAAGTGCTGTGGACTGATGAAGTTAAAATAGAACTCTTTGGCCACAATAAGCAAAGGTATGTTTGGAGAAAAAAAGGAGCAGCATTTCATGAAAAGAACACCTTGCCAACTGTTAAATATGGGGGTGGATCCATCATGCTTTGGGGATGTGTTGCAGCCAGTGGGACAGGAAACATTGCTCGGGTGGAGGGAAGAATGGATTCAATTAAATACCAGCAAATTCTGGAGGCAAATATCACAGCATCTGTAAAAAAGCTAAAGCTGAAAAGAGGATGGCTTCTACAACAGGATAATGATCCTAAACATACCTCCAAATCCACCATGGACTACCTCAAGAAACGCAAGCTGAAGGTTTTGGAATGGCCTTCACAGTCTCCCGACTTAAACATCATCGAAAATCTGTGGGTAGATCTTAAAAGAGCTGTGCATGCAAGACGTCCTAAGAATATTGCAGAACTGGAAGCCTTTTGCAAGGAAGAATGGGGAAAAATCCCAAATAATAGAATCCAGAAACTTGTTGTTGGCTATAAAAAGCGTTTACAAGCTGTGATATCTGCCAGAGGGGGTGTTACTAAGTACTGAAGGTACTGATGCTGTAGGGTGCCCCGACTTTTGCACATGCCAAAATTATGTTTATAATTTTTGTAATTTTGTTCAATTTATAAAATAAAATGTAACTATGCATTAATGTTTCCTGACAATATTGTCTTTTTTTCCCATATACCAGAGAGACAGTAAATATGAATATACATTTTTAAATATATAAAATATGCTGTTTTTAAAGGGGTGCCCTGACTTTCGCACACAACTGTATCTTAAGAAAGTTAAGCTCCAAATTGCATTTCTGAGTATTTCTGCTTTCAAATGGCTGTGAATCAGTAGCAGACACTAAAAGGCCGTCTAAAACAGACTGTGTTTGTGACGTAGCAACCGCACTGGATGGGCTACAAATTCCTGCTCCGCTCTGTTCCGATTCTGCAGCACTTTGAGTTATTCTTTGTGTGATATAAAGTTATTGTAACTATGAAAACTTCAAAAAGGCTCATCTGAATGTTTTTGGAGCATGTCCACAAATATACTAACATGCTAGGATTATTGGCCTGATATAGTTAATTCAAGAGATTACAAAAACAATACCATTCTGATGCATCCACTTGTACTATGTACGTCTTCCTGTTCATCGTCCGAGCTGGCATCTGGCTCAAAACTGTACGGCTGGATAGCTCCAATATTGCTCACCATTTTTGTTGCACCAGTAATGCTAGCTTGAGTGTGTGAGGGCTGTAAACTAGCAGGAGAGCTAGCGTAGACTGAGAGCTCTCAGCAACTGGGAGAGGGAGGAGTCCTCCGTGCCAATCGTTCCGCCCACAGCACAGAGGCGAAATGCTAAAGAGCTACTGCCGCCCTTCTGAAGCTATGTCCTAGAAAACGGCACAGGTTTTGTGATTTTGGGTAAAAACGGCATAATTATAATTTAAAGACCACTGAGAACCCTTTATAATAGCTCAAAAGATGATCGGAGTGGGTCTTTAATTTTAAGCCCTTAGCGTTTTTACATACCGTTGGCGGTATGTGGCATACGTCTGGCTCAAATCTGTTTGTTTTTGCGACACTCTTACTGTGTACACATAATACATCATTTGAAAGCTGAGATTCTTGAGATTCCAAGGATGTCTGCCAATCAATAATAATAATTTACTTTATTGATCCCACGGGGGGAAATGAACATTCTACGGTAGCTTATACAAACAAGAAAAGGAATATCAAGGATATAAACATATATAAAAAGCGATTGCTGTGTCTACAGTTATGTAGACACAGCAAACGCTTTTTCAAACCACTCAGAAAGCAAGATGATATGCAATTCACTGTTCGAAGCCTCATCATTGACAGAACAAAAATTGTCTTTTTATGTCTACAAGGGTCCAATTAATGTCCTCCAATAAAATAGCTAGTCCACAACAAGTCTTATGTCCACAATCAAATGTAATCTGCTGCTAAAAACCTTGATAATTCTCTTCCTTGTGTGTATTTCTCACAAATTTTCATCAAAATTACCGTTAGCCTGATCATATTGGCCTAAAACTAACACAGCGTCGTCTTCTATGTGACGTTTATTTGTGGCTGGTAAACAATAAATTGGTGCATTGCCGCCACCTGCTGGTATGGAGTGTGGACCAAGATGTCACTCAAGATTGCACTTGCCTCTCTAAGACTGGTGATGTATTAGCATCGTCCGTGCTTGTGCTAGCTTTGCTCTGGTTTTTATTAAGCCAACCTCTAATGTCCATTTTGGCAAACAACCATATAAAAGTATCTTCTCTACTGCCTCCAAAAGTCCTGAGTAATAGCCTACAGCACCCTCTGTTGGTTCTCCTGATTGAGACCTGTTAATCTCGAGGTATGATCTGTTCACTGATGGTTTAAGGGGGGGATGGCTATATAGATGATATACAGATCATGTCTCTATTTATGCTACGTCAATATGCAAAATATTTCTTTTTAACTTTCTACTGCCGTTACTAGGGACGAGTGGGCCGAAGCCATCCAGATGGTAGCAGAATCGCTGGCTAAACAGGAGGAGGAAGGCATCCTGTGCAGCCCCACTTCCCAGATTGAGAACGTTAACGAGGAGGAGATGGACACCTCCATTAGCCACTACAAACGAAAGGTACAACTTTCAGAGAAGAGACAGTGATGATGTCAAACCTGCCTGGAGTGATGGACCTCAATACTTCCGCTGTTAAATGTACTGAAACTTAAAGCATTGTTTTGATCACATTTCCCTGAATGCCTCTTGTATTTTGTCCAGACAATGAATGACTTTGACTATCTGAAGCTTCTGGGTAAAGGCACGTTTGGAAAAGTAATTCTGGTGAGGGAGAAGGCGAGCGGCACCTACTATGCCATGAAGATCTTGAAGAAGGAAGTCATTATAGCCAAGGTCTCCATCCCGATTATCAGCATAATGTGATTGGATAGAACAATCAATGTTTTTTTGTTTGTTCTTCAACACATCCATCATCACTCATTTAGATTTTCTTTTGTGCAAATAGCTAATAAACAGCAGCTTTCAGAGCTTATTGATGACCAGTTTTCACACATTTAAATTCCAGTTATATCTGTATTCATTTGTAGAGGATTTCCTTTTGTCTGGTAAATCACTTCTCTTCTTAACCTTTCTTATCACAGGATGAAGTTGCTCATACGCTCACAGAAAGTAGAGTATTGAAAAACACTCGGCATCCGTTCTTAACAGTAAGTATGACTAAAGATTCAAACAAGTCAAACTGGATTACATTCGTTTAGCTTTATAAGCTTGTTTGAAAGAAGCTAAGAAGGAATTTGACCTTCAGACCAAAATTGTCTGCATCAGAATGGCCTTACATGTGTTGAACATGTCTACAAAATCATTTAGCCACTGAAAGATGGGGACCTACCAGGAATTTTGAGTTGGGGATTCTGATGCAATCCATTTGTGGAGTTACTTCTCATCCAAGTCGGCAACTTACTTACAGTTCTGCCCAAGAATGCTGCCGGGGGATCAAGGGTGGAATCAAAGGATTCAAGAGCAACTTCTTCCAGCAATCCAGCCACAAATTGGTGATCTGTGGATGATGGAGTACCGATAGACAAATGTGACTCCTTTCTAAGGAGCTCAACGCTCTGAGATTTTAGATCTGTTGCCAGGACCCTTCCTAGATCTTGTGCTATAAAGAATCTGATCTGTTCTTAAAAAGCAGGTGGGGCACCCAACAAACTGATCAACTCTAAGCCTAGTTTATAGTTCTCCGTCAGCGGGGGTGCGGAGACGCCCAGCGCCATCAACAGACAATGGAAGCGCTCTGCGGCAGGCCAGTGGAGTGTGACGGAGACAAGCCTAAAGCCTAGTTTATACTTTTCCGTCGGCAAGTTTGCACAGGCATGCACACAGATCAACAGAGACGGTTTCCTCGTTGCCTGGGGAGTCTTGCAAAGCAAACCAAAGACACCTCCAGACCCACTTTTCCAGCAGTTTCTTCTACGAATTGAAAGTCTGCTGTGCATCTTTGTACTCCTGCAGTTAAGGGTTGTATAAAGGTTCATATCTTCAGACTTCTTCCGCAAGACGTTCTTTGATCTGTTCCATGTCTGCTGCTAGATATCTTCAGTACTCAGTTCTTTTGTGAACGGCGGCGCTGTTGAAGAATTTAAACGGAGTGACCTGCTGACCAATCACAGGTTCGCACTCTCCGTAGCTTTCGAGGGACATTTAAAAGATTAGGCATGTCTCCACCACCCTCTGCAGGCCTGCAGCAAGGCGCTTTAGTCGACGGATGATGGCACTGCTTGTCTCCCCTCCCCTGCTGATGGAGAGTTATAAACCCAGCTCAACTTTTGAAATATCAGGCTAAACCTATAGAGAGCACAAGCTTGTGATTGGTCAGCACACAACTTCATTAAAATTTGTCAAGAGCACCGCCATTTTCATACAAAAAAAGTGCTGAAGATATCTAGCAGCAAACATTTGGCAGATCAAATAACGTTTTGCATAATTTATGAGTGTTCAGCGTCCATCACAACAGTGAGAGAAGAGCTTTTCATATTTGTCCACGAAAAGCTATTTTGTTGTTCAAGTGAAGAGTTTTGGTTTAAATATGGAAAAGTAAATGTGCTGTCGTCGACCAGAGACGTGACTGCAATGGTGGCAAGGCCCCCTGTTGTCCTTGCGGGGAATTGCTTTGCAAGACTCCCCAGGCAACAGAGAAGTCTGTAAAGCAAGGCAATTTTATTTGTATAGCACACTTTCAACAACAAGGTCATTCAGGGTGCTTTACATGATTAGGGGATAAAGTAAATACAGCAATAAAGCATAAAACACAGACAGAGCATATGATTTCTAAAAACATAACTCAGAAGCAGACATGAATTTAGGATAAAGTAAAAACTGCAATAAAGCATGAAGCACACACAAAACATATGATACATGAAAGCATTACTCAAAGGCAGCTCTAAACAGATACGTTTTTAGTTGTGATTTAAAAGAACTCAGTGTTTCAGCAGCTTTGCAGGTTTCTGGAAGTTTTTTCCAGATTAGAGGAGCATAGAAACTGAAAGCTGCTTCTGCATGTTTGGTTCTATTTCTAGGGATGTTGAGTAGACTGGAATTAGAGGACCTGAGTGGTCTGGGGGGGTTGGTATAGTAAGGACAATGTCTCCGTCGATACGTGTGCATGTCAGTGCATACTTGCTGACGTTGAAGTAGAAACTAGGCTTAAGCACTAATTAGAATGAGAATGGGTCATCGTTGATCGGGATTTGATCCAGTCCTGTCCTGGAAAAATAGCTTTTTCTTAAACAAAGATGAGACTGGAGTCCTTATGGCGTTTTTTGGGATTTTTAATAGGCATATTAGCCAAAATGGAAGACGATGCTTGAACCCAGACCAGTGCCGTGCTCGAGTTCTCCCCCAACCCTTCTATTCCTCATATTATATGTTAGGAATATATATTCCTATTTATATCACAAACCCAACTGAGATTTGAACTTTTATTCGTATTGATTTTATCTATTTTACTGTTTTTGTTTTATGATGTTTTGTGTTTTTAATTCCTTTACATTGTTGTGTGTTTAGTTTTGGCATTTTTATTTAATGCTTTCTTTTATTTATCTCTGATATTCAGCACTTTGTTTCAGCTGTGCCTGGTGCTACAGCACTTTATAAATAAAGCTGCCAATGATGAGTGCAACTGGGCTAATGTGGCTGTAGTGTGAATCCCTTTGAGCTGGAAAAGTGCGTTATAAATCCAGTTTATTTACCATTAAGAAATGTTGAAAGCACATCGCATTAAAAACATTGTACCATGACCTGTTGAAGGATGCACTCATTTCAGATGTACTTACTGTCTTGTTTATTGTCTTACAGTCTTTGAAATACTCATTCCAGACCAAGGATCGGCTTTGCTTTGTAATGGAATACGTCAATGGAGGAGAGGTAATATCCTGCCAAAATGCTCATTGCTGTTTTTGTGCATTTACCTTTTTTATCTACTGATTAAGTTGAGTGAAAAGCCTCACCTAGAGGCTTCTAAACCACAAATCACTCTTTCAAAAACCCTTTCAAGGACTAGGAGGAGCTAACTAGTAAAAGCAACCGAACAGATTTACAAACTTTGAGGGCAATATCCAAATTAAATGGTAGGTACATGTATGCAGATCTTTCAGTACGACCCTGTCGGTTTGTTAGACGCCCGTTTCGAACGAATTCAGCTGTTTTCCACCTGAACACGTGCAGAATGTTGACGTGCAGGACTTGGTCAACGTTCCGCAGCTCAACTTTAAAAAAAGGTCCATAACACTCTCTGCTCTGCACTGAACTGAATGACTGACCTGAAACGATGTCAAGCTGAATGTAAACATCTCTGAAACTAGAGAAAAACCAGCTAATGTCCACATGACTACAACTAGCATCCAAACCAAACTCCTTATTTTGTAAAAAAAAAAAAACGCTATCCCCGTTGATGAGAAGGGGATTCCCCAACAGCAACTAGGCTGTCAAAATATCAGAACTACAACAAAGTGATTTAAGCATGTTTGATTCTCAAATATGGGCAACGTGTTTTTTAAACATTAACAATGACTGTTTTCAAGCGGTTATGTTGTTTTCTACTCTGGCTATGTCTGCTTGTACTATTTTATTTATTTTAAAACGTAAAAAGTTATAGAACATAATAAAATAAAAAATAATTTCCGGAATTTAAAAGAAGGAATTCAGGAACAAAGGTTCTTTGTTTAATCCTGATAAATTTTTTTTATTTTTTTTTAAGAAGTAATTTTTGATTAAAGTGTGTCGAAAACGTACCGAACCATGATTTGTGTGTACCGTTACACCCCTAATGAATGGCCAAAGTGGACTTGGCTTATTAATACAAGGTTCATGCCTCACCCTGTTATTTAGCAGGGAGATAAGAGGACATTTGCAAAGATCAGTGCAGTTTTAACTCAACTTGGGGCTGAAAACAAGAAGCTAATAACTCTTAGAAATGGCTCTCCACAGCAACACTGCTCTTGCTGTTAGGCAATACAAAACTTCTAAGCCCAGCAACGGCTTTCTTGAGTAATTTCCTTTCGTCTACTTTCATTAATATTAAACATTTCTTAACATACATGGTATGTTAAGTGTTTGGTTTTTTTGTTACTTTTTGGGGGGGGCTGCATCTGCTGAGGAGGATTTGGACAACTTTCTAAACACCAGAAGAACTAATCCGAACAACTACACAAACAAACTTTGGAGTACATCAACTAAAAAAAGAGACCATTAAGTTAAAAATAAATCTAGAAAGGAAAAGGTGTTTTATTTATAGAAGTGTTTGGATTTTTCTGTTCTTCAGTGTATACAGAGTATCTCCATGACCACAGAACCCTGTGTTTACTTAATGAACGGTTCAGGCCCCATAAGTTTTCCAAACTCATTTTTCTTTTTCAAGTGTGTGAACTTTTTTGCTGTTTTGTTTTTTGCAGTTGTTTTTCCACTTGTCAAGAGAGAGGGTGTTTTCAGAGGACCGCACTCGTTTTTATGGCGCCGAGATTGTTTCTGCTTTAGACTACCTTCATTCTGCCAAGATCGTCTACCGTGATCTCAAGGTAAAGTGTTAATAGACAACCGTGCAAAAGACATAATATGAGATGGAAAAGCACAAACTTTTTTTCTTTTTTTTTTTTCTTTGTATTCTCTCCACATCAGCTGGAAAACCTCATGTTAGACAAAGATGGCCACATCAAGATTACTGATTTCGGCCTGTGTAAAGAAGGGATTACTGACACTGCAACTATGAAGACCTTCTGTGGAACACCGGAGTACCTTGCTCCTGAGGTCAGAGCTCCCAAAGACACAGATGAATATTTTGCATGCAGCCTTTTGTTACAGGATTACAATTTCTGCTGGCAGAAGATCTTGAGGGGATGTATGTTTAAACTCAAGCTTGTCTTTGGTATCAATCAGGTTTTATCCCTTGTAATGAAAGATGTGTTGTTTTGGTTTTGATACACTAGTGCAAAAAAGATGGATAGTTTGTAGAAGTTTTTCATTTATTTAAAATGGTAAATTATCACTTGGGATCCTAACATATGGTTAAAATGCTGTGCTGCCTGAAGGCCTTTTCACACCTCTACACAAGCTGTTTGGACCTTGCAGACAACCGTGCACCGCTATTCTTAGCATTTTTAGCTCAGCTGAACCTCTGTGTTCCACTCAGATGTACAGTTTTCATTACAGTCTCTTGTGCTTGCCATAATGCGTTGGTTTATCCACTGACTAATAAACTGAAAAAGAAAAATTTTATTTCTCATCGGAATATTAAATCAAATTTTGTATCCTTGTTGATCCTGACGGATAAATTACTCACACTGGGAGAACAGCAGATCTCTCCGTTGTGTATGTCTTAAAAACAAACATCGATGTTGCTTTACTTCTTCGACTCATGATCTGTTTTGTTTTTTTGTTTTTTCCTTTATCTGCTTGATGTATGCACGTATCCCAGACTGAGTCCCCAAGGGGGACGATACAATATATTGTGATATGCTTCGATACTATGAGTAAGGCTATATATTGCTATTTTTAAAACTTAATTTAACTGTAGAAAAACTGCCCCACTCCATCCTGTTTCATACTTTAAAACATCCAGTTATATTACTAGATCTAGTTGATCCACTGGAACGAAGAAGGTGAAAACGGCCAAAAACTACCAGTCATACTTTTAATTTTACTACAAAAATTACAATTTAAAACATTCCATTCAAATTCTAAGAAACAAAATAAAAATAGATACATTGCTTTTGAATATCGATACAATATCGTGACATAAAATATTGCGATATATCAGCATATTGATACTTTCTTACAATACTACTGGCCAATAAAGTACATAATTGTATAACATGTACAAGTTATGAATGCTGATGAGGACACGAGGAACAATACCGGAGATTCAGGTTGTTTTTCACTCTCACATTCTTGTTAAGACATATTTTCTATTACCTTGTGTACGGCTACAAGACCGTGACTGAAGGCAGAGTCGCAAGATTAGAGTAGAGATTCATGTCATCAGCAAATGGAGTATTCTTGGATATTCTGCTGTTAAACGGTATCTCTGTAACCTGATTGTAGAGGTATTTTCTTTCTTCATTTTCTGTCCATTCTGGGTGTAACGGTACATGTATTCAGATTTTTCTTTTGGGTATGGCCTTTTCAGTTTGGTGAGCACCTGTTTCAAACAAATTCAGCTGTTTTCTCCCTGAACACATACAGAATGTTTATGTGCAGAGCGCAGTGCAACGTTCCACAGCGCAACTTTAAAAATTATACCAATAGAAAACAGAAGGGACTCCCAACTATCACTAAACTCTGCTGTTTGGAAACATTAATGGTTTGTCGTGAAGTTACAGTACAAAAAGAAAGATGGACCGAACCAGAACTTTGTCAGCGAACGCATCTTTCAACAGCAATAAGGTCCATAACTCCCTCTGCACTGAACTGAATGACTCACCTGAAACAATGTCAAGCTGAATGTAAACATCACTGATGCTAGAGAAAAACCAGCTGATGTCCACATGGCTACCAGTAGCATCCATTCAGCCCAGACTTCTTATTTTATATAAAACACAAGTCGGTGGAATCCCCATTGATGAGAAGGGCTTTTTTTCAACAGCTGTCCATGCTGCATTTAAGAACAGCTGGGAAATTAGGTTGTCGAAATATCAAAACAACTCCAAAGTGATTCTCAAATAGGGGCAAATTATTATTCGAACATTTCTAGATATTAACACTGTTTTCAAGAAGTTATATTGTTTTCTACTCTGGCTTGTACTTTTTTTTTATTTTTTCATCCAATAACATCTCAAGTCAGTTCTACACTTTTTTTCTGTTAAAGAACATAATAAACTCAAATGAATTTCAGGAATTGAAAGGACAAAATCCAGGAAAAACGTTTTTTTGTTTAACGCTGATCAATGCAAAAAGAAAAAAAGGGTCAAAAGTATATACCGAACTGTGACTTTTAACCCCAGATACGTACTGAACCGTGAGTACTGTTACACCCCTACTGTCCACGCATGTGTTGGTATAAACTAGATTCACAGGCCGCCATCATGGCGATGTCTAATAAAGTTTGCTCAGCAATTTGTGCTAAAACAAAATCATTTCCCTTAGGGGGTTGATCATATGTGAGTCATTTCTTTTTCGTCAGGTTCTGGAGGACAATGACTATGGGCGAGCGGTGGACTGGTGGGGTTTGGGCGTAGTCACGTACGAGATGATGTGCGGCCGACTTCCGTTCTACAACCAGGACCACGAAAAGCTGTTTGAGCTCATCCTGATGGAGGAGATCAAGTTTCCAAGGACCCTGTCTGCTGATGCCAAGTCACTGCTGTCAGGGCTGCTCATCAAGGACCCCAACAAACGGTACGCACTCAGAAAAACACAACCCGAAGACACCGGTGGCAATCTTTCTTCAGCTGACAGCAAAACAATCGCCAATGCGGTAGGCTTTTCCCAGTTTGTTTCTGGTGTAGCTGAAACTAAGCAGCAGGGCTGGTCTTTGATCAATTCGGTTTCAACCTGGTCACAGATCAAGAAGCTGAAATTCTTGTCCCTAAATGTGTGAATTAATCACTTTATCATCCAGCTTGACTAGAATTATTAGAAATTATTATTTTTTTCCCTTTTTTCTAATCCATGAGGCGTTTCTGTCCCAGACGAAGAAGCTGGTGTAATCTGCAGCTCCGCAGAGAGAACCGGCTCACCCCGACGAGTTATTTTGGGATCAGTAGCAGGTTCCAGTGATTGATATAAGATGTCTGACATGGAGATCTTCTTCTCCCTGTGTTCGCTGACAGGCTGGGCGGTGGGCCGGATGACGCTAAGGAGATTATGAGGCACAGCTTCTTCGGCACAATCGATTGGCAGGACGTGTACGACAAGAAGGTGAACACAGTGTTTGTCCCCCAAACGTCATCTTAACTTGAAAAGGAGTTTATGCAACACGTCTGTGCTATTTTTGTATTAGGGTTACCATATTTCCCAAAATTAGTCTGACTGATATGGAAACTAAAATAGATGTGAAGGGAAACAAAATGATCTAATCCTTGTCTTTTTATAACTCTTTTTATCTGCTAATCTTTTTCTGAGCTGTCTGCCCTTCAGAGGAATATGTTAAAATAGCCTGAAGGAATTTCTTCACATTTTTATGCTTACCGTCGCTATAGGACTCTGTAATGAGCTTGTAAAAGCCAGTCAGGTGCAGGAAAACATGGTGCAGACGGGAGATTATCCTCTCACACAGACCTTTATCACAAGCGGACGTGTAAATGATCTGTTGAATCCCCAACAGCTCACTTCTTCACATGTTTCCTTTCTGTTTTCAGCTGGTCCCACCCTTCCAGCCGCAGGTCTCCTCAGAGACGGACACGCGCTACTTTGACGAAGAGTTCACAGCACAGACCATCACCATCACTCCACCAGAAAAATGTAAGCGCTGCTTCAAAAGCATATCCACTTTTATACCAGAGTGGAGAAAACTGAAGCTGATTTCTTTTTAAAAAAACATTTAAACATACACACACACACACACATATATATATACACACAATTTATATATATGTATGTGTATATATATATATATGTATGTATATGTATGTATATATATATATATATATATATATGTATATATATATATATGTATATGTATGTATATATATATATATGTATATATATATATATATATATATATGTGTATATATCTATATATATATATATATGTGTGTATATATATATGTGTGTGTGTATATGTGTGTATATATGTGTGTGTATATATGTGTATATATGTGTGTGTATATATGTGTATATATGTGTGTGTATATATGTGTATATATGTGTGTGTATATATGTGTATATATGTGTATATATATATATGTGTATATATGTGTATATATATGTATGTATATATGTGTGTGTATATATATATATGTATGTATATATATATATGTATGTATATATATATATGTATGTATATATATGTATATAATGTATATGTAAGTAGTCTCCCCTCTGCTTAGTATTCCATTGGAGAACCTTTGGGAGTTTTTGAGTACAGTTAAGCCCAAAATCATTCGTACCCGTGGCAGATTCATATTTAAAATTAATTTTATTAAACAAAGAGGTTTGTTTCTAATAGGGACTCTATCTCCCAAAAGATAATAAAATGATGTAAAAAGAGCAATTTTGTTTTTATTTAGTTTGGCTGTTTTTATTAATATCTCATCTAAAATATTGAATGGTGAAAAATTATTTATGACCTTCTCAATAATCAATCAAACACAGTTTTTTGGCATTACAGCATTCAAGCACTTCTTATTAGTCAGGACTCTGGATTGACTGCTCTAAACCATTAATATTATAGTGAGAAGAAACGCGTTGGCAAAATGAAAGATTGTTTAACTGAAAGGCTTAACTGTAAGCTTAGCTTGGCACACTTGGTGGGGTATTTTTCCTCTCAGCTTAGTCCAGTTGGACTCACCATATTGAGGTCTTTCCGGAGATGTTTAATTGGATTTAAGTGCGGGCCACCTGAGGACATTCACAGACTGCTCCTGAAGTCTCTCCTTTGTTATCTTGGCTGTGTGTTTTAGTTCATCCTCCTGTGGGAAGATGAATCGTTCCCCTGGTCTGAGGTCCAGAGCATGTTTTCTTGAATGATCTTCTTATATTTGGCTGTCGCCACACTACGCCCTCTGCAGAGGAGTCGCCCAGTTCTTCCATCAAAAAAAAATAAAAAAACCTTCCCACGGCTTGGTGCTGCCACCGCCATGCTTAAGAGTGGAAATAATGATAGCCAGGTGATGATCGATGCCTGTTTGGGCCACCCAAAAAAAAAAAATCCTGGTTTGGTTTAATCAGACAAGAGAACTCTGTTTCTGACAAGCTGTTATGGTATGTATTGGCAAAATTCAAGTGGGCTGCAATGTCTATCTGTCCACCTAATTGGTGGAGGCTAATTAGCAATGTTTGACATTCTGGATGGTTGTGCTATTTCCACAAGGGAACCTCGCCGACTAAGGCCCTTCTTTCCCGATTACTCGGTTTTGTTGGGCAGCCAGATGTAGGGAGGGCTTTTTAATTTCAGTTCAGAAATACTTTATTGAACCCAAAAGGGAAATTGAATGGTGTCATAACTCAAGTATCTTCAAATTGTTGTTATGGATGGTGATGCTGTGGGCAGGAAGGATCTCCAGTAGCAAGGCGATTTTATTTGTATAGCACACTTTCAACAACAAGGTAATTCAAGGTGCTTTACATGATTAAGGGGTACAATAAAAATAGTACAAAAAAAACATTCAAAGCATATAAAGTAAAAACAGCAATAAAGCAAGAAGCATACACAAAACATGATACATCAAAGCATCAAAGCAACTCCAAACAGATACGTTTTTAGTTGTGATTTAAAGTAGCATGGGGTAGAATGAAGAAACAAAACTCACGAGCGATGCGGCCGGCGCTGCAAGCAACTGCAGCCAGCACGGGAGCGCGCACAAACGTTTCACAAAAAAAACATACCTCTTCACAGTGACATACTTCTTTTACTTAGTGCCACTTTTTAGTGGGCTGTGAGTCGTCCTTGGTCCTTTCCCAGTTGCAGAAGAATCCATTCTCACAATTGAATCAATAGAGGTCTGCGACCATTTTTCTTCCTCTTTTAAAGCTGTCGAGAACGCACTAGCAGTGTCAATTGACGTCGCACCCGTAGGACAGCGCGGGAAATTCGGGCCCCGAACTGCAGCACATTTTGCAGCACACAGCCAGTTTAAGAAAATGGAACGATACGTGGACGGGCTCATTCTTTTTGGTTTATAACACTTCATCACCCAACAGCATTATAAAACTGGACATGGATGTTTATTTTATTTACAAATCCTGCCCCATGTTCCTTTAAAAGAACTCAGTGTTTCAGCATCTTTGCAGTTGTCTGGAAGTTTGTTCCAGATTAGAGGAGCATAGAAACTGAAAGCTGCTTCTCTGTGTTTGGTTCTAATTCTAGGGATGTTGAGTAGACTGGAATTAGAGGACCTGGGTGGTCTGGCGGGTTGGTATAGTGACAGTAGATCTTCAACATACTTTGGTGCTAAGCCATTCGATGATTTATAAACTAGTAAAAGTATTTAGAAGTCTATTCTCTGAGCTGCAGGGAGCCAGTGTAAGGACTTTAGAACTGGGGTGATGTGCTCTACTTTCCTGGTTCTAGTGAGGAACACGAGCAGCAGCGTTCTGGATCAGCTGCAGTTGTTTGATTGACTTTTTAGGTAGACCTGTGAAGATGCTGTTGCAGTAATCAATCCGACTAAAGATAAATGCATGGATGAGTTTTTCTAGGTCCTGTTGCAGCATCAATTGTTTAATCCTAGAAATGTTCTTCAGGTGATAGAAGGCTGACCTTGTTATTGCCTTTATGTGACCCTGGAGGTTCAGGTCTGAGTCCATTGCTACACCTAAATCCCGTGCCTGATCGGTAGTTCCTTGCTGTATTAACTGGAGCTGTGTGCTGACTCTTGATCGTTCCTCTTTAGGTCCAAAAGTAATTACTTCTGTTTTGTTTCTGTTCAGCTGGAGAAAGTTATGGCACATCCATCTATTGCTTTGCTCGATGTATTTACTTAGGGTTTGGTTGGGTTCAAAGTCACCTGGTGACATTATAATGTAGAGCTGGGTATCATCTGCATAGTTATGGTAGCTAATCTTACTGGTTGTTATAATCTTAGCTAGTGGGAGCATGTAGATATTAAATAAGAGGGGCTTCAGGATGGAGCCCTGGGGCACCCCACATGTGATTTCTGTCAGCAGTCAGTCTTCCAACGAATCTGAAGAAGCCTCTGACTGAAGACACTGTTACTTTATACAGACTCATGATTATCATGATATGACAACAGCTGACTTTCAAGGCAGCAGAGACGATATTCCACAGTAACATATCCTGGATGACATAATCAGTTGTTGGCATGCACTGCTAATTCACTCCTTTTGCTTTTGCTGCTCCTCTTTAAATCTCTGATGGGCCATATGGTCAGAAATCTAGAGAGACATAGGGCTGGGCAGTATGGCCTCAAATTAATATCATGATATATTGAGTAGTACACCTTGATAACTGTAAATGGACGATAACTACCCCACCGGGGGGGGGGAAATGAAATAAAAAATTTCTAGATGGCTGTGGCTTCTCCTCTTCCTCGTTGACCAGCTCTACACCCGCCTCTTCAATATTTGAATCCTCCTCCGTTTGCTCGCTGTCTTTCTCTTCCATTGTTGCAAACTCCTCAGCACGGAAAGCAGCTATTGGCTGTCCCAAAACTCATTAGAAGTCGCTAAACGTCATCACCATATTTGCATAATTTGCATGTAATTGTAATGGAAGCTATAGGAACGTGAAATAATTGATTTTTTTAAAATCATTGATGGCAGTGTGGGTGGGGTGGAACAGTTTTAAGGTTTTGCCTTTTGAGTATGTTTGCCTCTAATTGTGACAAAAAAAATCAGCCTTACAATACAGGCAGCAGGCCGCTTGTAACATCTGCAATAAACTGCTTCAACCAGTCTTTTAATTCAGGGTTCAATTCCCGCTCCTTTCTGTATTTCTGAGAGTCCAGTTTAGACTGAGACATGATGACTGTTTAATGTCTGTCACAGAGAGGCACGCACAGTGGACGAGGTGAGTGACGGTAAAACCAGTGATTTATTTAGTGTGCTGTCGTTTATTTTACACTGAAACATTTTTACATTTACATGTAAGAGCGGATAGCATCAGCCAGCGGCGACTTCGGACGCAGAGGGGTTAACAGCTTCTCTGACTGCAGCGGGAGGACTAGCTGCCTGCTAGCGGCCTGGCACGAGAGAGAGCAGAGCACAGCATCGCTGCTGCTTGCTCAGGGAGAAAAGTAACAAGGATACGTACTCAATGTCGAAGTCTCCAAAAACACCAAAAAAAGTTGTTCTTATTTTGAAAAAGAGTCGCTAGAGGGGTCTAAAAACTTGCTCAATATAACAACAAATTAGCTAAGTTGGCAACACTGCTGGATGCGGTGGAGTCACATGAATTTCGGTAATTTTGTGGTTAATCGCCCAGCCCTAATGTAGCATGTTAAAAAAGTGAATGGATGTGAATACTTTCTTGTAGCACCTTACTTTACTGGAGAGGTCAGATCGTCCTTGTTGATGGCAGTAAAAAGTAAAACGTGAGTCAGCTAACGTCTGCATCCCTTGTGTGTGTTTTTCAGACGACGAGGACGGGATGGACGCAGCGGACAACGAGCGACGGCCTCATTTCCCACAATTCTCCTACTCAGCCAGCGGGCGGGAGTGAGCACTTCGTCCCAGTCAGCCACTATCGTCCCCATTCGTGGCCATTTTTGAGGAAAACGCGTAGCCATTCTAGGAAAAAATAAAAATTACCAGTCTCTCCTCTTTTTCTCCCCGTCTGCCTCGTCACAGATGGGGAGAAGTCTTTTTAGGGACTTTAAAAGAGGTTTTTGCACAGTGGGATAGACTCGAGCTGTTCTCCCCACACTAAAAAAAAAAAAAAAAACTCTCCTACATTTTCAGCGCTATTTACTGCAGAAGGCAATGTTTTTTGTTATTTATTTTTTTCCCTCCTTTGGTATTGAGTTGTTAAACCCATGATCTTTGCGATGATCTTTTTTTTTGGTCTTTTCTGCCCTTTTTCCTCTTCTTTCGTCTTCTTTGACGTTTTTGCACTTGGTTTCGAAGAGCCGTATTAGGGAACAAAAAACCAAAAATGTTGCCTTATGTGTGCAGATGTTTCGTATCATGCAGACAGGGTGGTTTTGTTGTTGTCTCTTTTTTTCTTTTTTTTCTTTTGGGAGATGGCAGCCGGATTTGAGTCCTGAGGATAAGTGCATGGCTCATGGTTCACTCATTTCTAATAAATTTGTCATGGTGGCACACATTTCTAATGCCATGGCAAGGGAAATCGGCTTAAAAGTAAAAAAAAAAAAAAAAAAAGAAAGAAAATAAGAAAGGACGAGTCTGTACCTTTTCCTTCATCATTGCAGTGTCACTACTTTATTTAACGCATCAGCGTCGTTATTCTGAAACACTAAACTGCCGCACAGCTCACTCAGGCGCTACAGAGCACAAGCAGGTTCAGACTCAGCTAAGCGCTCCAGCTTTCCACGGTCTCTTTCTGTGCTACTCACCGCTCTTCTCTTCTTCTGTTTGCTCATCTTCGCTGTAGGACAAGGGGAAAGTGTTTTCCCACAGGGAAATGTGGTTTTAAGTATGTGTGTACTGTATGTATGAGGAATGCGGATGCTGTCATAGCACACAGACACACACTTACAACACAAGCGCACCACACAGACCGATGTTTTCTGCTTCAGGTCTGACTGGCGTTGTGCGGTTACCTCCTGAATAAATCAGATGTTTCGTGGTTTCAGGCTCACCAGCAGTGGGAGTTCAGGTGATGCTGCAGTTCTCACTGAGACCGTTGATTTAAAATTAGGTTTTTCTCTCATCTTTCTTAAAGATGTTCAAAACACCAAAAGGATGGAGTCTTTGGCTTCTGTATTTATTACCCTAGAACTAGTTCAGTTTATATCTAAAAAATGCTGAAATCAAGCTGTGAGGGAATGACTTTGTAACACCTAAATGTGTCACATGGCTTCTCCGGCTTATACAGTGGCATGGTAAAACTTAAATATTTTTTAATAGGTCGTATCACTGTGGGGGGAAAAAAAGATGCAGAAAAAAACAGAAGAAAGTGCAGCTGTTGGCATGTTGCTGCGGTTTCTGGTTTGGAAATGTCTTTACAGCTCTGATTAGCGTTCCAAACATGTCTGAAACATTTCTTAATTTATCATAAAATTTCACTTTTGATCTGAGCTGAAAGATAAAACAAAATGTCAGTGTCTGCTATAGGTTTCATGTTTTTTATATATTTGAAGTAGTCACTAAACAGGAGATTAAAGCTCCACTGTGTTCTTCATATCTTCTATGGACATGCACTAGGCATGAGATACTCGCCGTGTTCAACCTTTTATTAAAATTGCCACCATTGCTCAGTATTTACTCACAAAATTCAAACAAATGGCTTTATTTTAAACAATTAAACCAATAGTGATTGTTACTGCTGCTAAACTATAACATATCACTGTTGTAACAATAATATCTACAGCATTTATTTGTATTTACTTTAATTTTGATGCACGAACATAAGCCAACGTATCAAATTAATACCCACTAAATTTAGTATTACTTTTCAAGTGCATATAGTAAATAATTACACCTTATAATCTGTTCTGCTCTTTATAGAGTAAACCAAGTATACCAAGCTGGTTAGTCAGTCAAGTTATCTTCTTAGGAAGCTAGCCTGCAGTCGGCTGCTTAACAGCATTTCTGCTTGATGCTTGCCAGACGTAGTGTCACCTTAATAAGCGGTATTGCTGTTTAGCTTCCACTTCATTCTCTGGGTGTTTCATTCCAGCCTCTCTGACCCTCCTTCTAAAAGGACTTTAAGCCTGGAACAAGTTGATCGAGCTCTGTCCACTGCAGAGTGGAGAGCTGCACAACAGCTACATAGAACAAAAGTACTTTTGACAAAAGTAAACGTGGAGTTTGCTAAACTCTGCTAGAACTTTAACTGGAACTATGAAAACAACGCATGCCCACAGTTGAGTATGGTGGAGGATCTGTGATGTATGTTTTTCCTCTGTAAGCCCTGAGAACCTTGTTTTTGTTGTAATGCCACAAGATTTCAAATGAAAGTCTTGGGGATTCCCCCAGAAAACACATTTTGGAGTCATCACTGGGTCTTATAGCCTTAAAAAATGTAAACCTTCCTCCATCTCGGTCCCTAGACCTAAATCCTTTAGAGGGCCTGTGGGGTGAGGGGAAGAGGGCATCAGAGAGGACCCGGATCTAGAGGGATTGTGTGAAGAGCCCTTCTTTTGTGTGCTCAAAGCTTCTGAAATTTTTTTTTTTTCTACTAAATAAATGTACTCAAATTAAAGGTAGGTTTTTTGTTGTTGTTGTTCTTTAGTGTGAGATTATGGTGCTTCACACAAAAAAAAGAGTTTATTTCCAGGGTTTTTACACATCCTTCCAAAGACATCATTATTCGCTCTAAAAACACATCAGATCTGATTTATTCCAGGAATAATACCGCCAACGCAAAAATCATCAGGGTTCCTGCACAGCTCATGATTAACACTAAATACTAGTTGTTGCAGCGATTTTTACCAGACCGGGAAAGTACAGTATGACTGAAGCATTGCTGGTGTGTTTTTAATTATTTTTTTTTTTTTATCTGCAGGAACTCTGAGCTGACAGCTCCACACACACACACAAAAAGGACTGATGTTAATATTTAAAAAAATAGGTGTAAAGAAAGTTAGATTTATCACACGGATGTAACGGGAAACCACAGGGTCGTCCTGGTCCATCTGTGCTGTCAGTATTATGAGAGAGGTTTATTTACACACCTGTACAAATCTGTACCGATTATCACATATAACAAGAAAACTGAGCCGTGAGACACTCAAACATGAAGACTGATGACTGCCAGAAAAATGTCTCTCCAAACTTCTTGATGTACATATGCAATGCCTTTTGTTTTCTTTTTCCTTTGTTTTCTTTTATGTCCTTACAGACAAGGTGAATAATGCAACGACTGAAGAAAAAAAAAGTTTTAAAGTCATTAAGGACTGTGTTTAACCACTAAGTATTTGGGTTTGTTTGTTTTTGTTTTTTTATGAATAAATGAATTTACTTCCTTTCTCACACGGGGGATGTTTCCATGAAGACGAACCCTACCGCCTTCCTCTCTTCATCGTTGTCACTGAAAACGACCGACTCCTGAACCCTTCGAGGACATCACTGTACCCATGGAGTCTGCACTGAACTGTCGGCTTCTGTTTTCTTTCGCCGTCTCTGGGGAGAGAAAAATGCTAAAAGTGGGACCATAGCTGGCTTTTTTTTTTTTTTTCTAACAATTGTGGTCTGATCAGGTTGTTGCAAACTCACCGATCCTTGCTCCCTTCTCTCCCATTTTTTGTACCGTAGTGTTGTTTTATTTATATTTGTCATTCTACACGGTGTTATCTTGTATGTTGTACAAAAAAGAAAAAGAAAAAAAACTAACAAAAAAACAGGCACGTCTTGAAAGTCTCTGAAAGGTGATGACGGATTAACTGAAGTCTTTTTTTCTTTTCTTCTTTTATTGGGATCATTTGCTTGTTTGTTTTCTTACCAAAACATTAGGGCAAGGACCCAGTAGTGGACTTGCATTGCCGTGTTAGTATTTATTTTGAATTAAATTAAAAGAAATACGTTTCAGGTTTTTCTTTTGCAGTTGTGACTTTTTTATTTTTTACAATATTTTGGATCTTCAGGACAAAACAAAAAATATGGTACATATTCAGCATCCAGAAAAAGAAACGAAAGATTTGATTTATTTGTGTTTTTCCCCCCCCCATAAACCAGAACAAAAGATACATTTAGGCAAAAAAAAAACATTCACGCACGCTTTGAGATTATGAAGATGTTAATCATCATTATCTTTGAGAAAATTGATTAGAGGTTCCTAAATTACAGAAACTCATGCAGGCTGTGAATCTGGAACACCATATCCTGAGAAGCTACTTTCCACATCCTGCTTCAAGATGGTGAGTTTCAGGGTTAAATAATCAACAAATGTTAAAGAGAAGTTTTATAGTTTGATGGCTTTCAGGTGAAATTTATATAAGTATATCATGAAAGTAGAGCATTAGAAGCATGCAGGTGGGATTTCCTCATCTCAAACAACAATTTGCATGAAAGTCAAAGGAAGTTAAGAGCACGGTGGTTAGGAATCTGGCCTCGGCAGCGATTCTTTTCTCTTCTCACTTTAGGTATCCTCATCCATCAGTGCAAACAAGAGTGCTAAGGTAGGTAATACTGAATTGACCACAGGTGGGAGCAAATGTGTTGGACTGGTGACCTCTTCAGAGTGTATTCTGCCTCCTGTCCAGTGGCCCTAGAATGGGCCTAGCTACCTGCATCCCTGAACCGGGCTAACGGACTAAAGAAATGTGTTTTGGGGGAGGAATAACTTGCTTTAACCTAATGTATCTGGACTTGGTTAAAACATTTGATCCACAAATCAGATTTAACTGTGATAACTATGCCAAAAGAGTGGTCTAATATGCAAGTATCTAATATAGAACCTGAAGCTGTTCCCTCTTTGTGACAAATGTCTTGTTTCCATTGAGCAGTACAGGTCGATGCGGTTCGGTACGCTATGTCTTTTTTTTTTCATTGTAACAGCGGCCCAAACAACCCACCCGTACCGCACCATATCTTCATTTGTATGCCTATTGGCCAATGGTACGGCACGGTCAGGGCAGAGTTACTGGAGTCGCACAACACAGTCCGTTACACAGTCCGTTGGGGGGATTCAAAAAAAACGTCACTGCTTGTGACAAGCACGAGACATACTAGTGCCTGACCAGAGAAGAGTCCAGCTGGTGGTGGACCATAAAACAGCACTGTGTCGTACCGCTCAGTGGAAGCGAAGGACAAGGTTCCCAGGGTCTTTAAAAGAGAAACAGGCCCACAGCATCACAGACCCTCCACTCTACTTAACAGTTGGATCTAAGGTGATCAAACACAAATTCATCCTTTATTTCACACGAAACCCACAGTCGCAATCTCATCTGACAAAAGACCACTGTCCCACTTAAAGTCCACTTACTTTACCGATCTTCCAAGTGCTACTTGGCATGTAGACAGCATCTAATGGTTACTATGGAAACCTGATGACACCAAGAGACCATTCATTGCTGCAGTTCTGCTAAACTTTTATTTTTTTAAACATTTTTTTTCATGGTCACTGTGCGTGTTAGAAAGATACCTATGGGTCCTGACACAGCCTAGTAGAAATATGCCAAAATAATTTGGTCTTGGCAATAGAAGGTCAAGAGTCACTAATAAGAAATTCCTGAAAACCCTGATGCACTTTAATAATTTTTGTGTCTCTGATTATTTAATACAAAACAGTTTCTTCAACATCTTCCAACGCTGGATGGGTTGGGGGGCAATTTACAGAGACCAATTCACCTAATGGTAATGTTTTTGGACTGTGGGAGGAAGCCAGAGTACCCGGAGAGAATCCAAACATGCACAGGGAGAACATGCAAACTCCATGCAGAAAGACCCCAGGCCGGGATTCAAACTGGAAAGAATACTGTTGGAAAAATATAAAGCACTACTTTATACCACCATCTCAAAGTGCACATTATTCAGGGGGCACAGCCTATTGCTGGAGAAATTGTGGTTGTCATGTGGCTCATCAAAAAGTTTTCTGGGTTCAAAAATACTGGAAAGAGGTAAATAAGATAATGCAATTAATTTTTTTAAATGTTTATTGCTCTTAATTTTCAAATAATGAATCTAGGATATAACCCCCCCAACTTAAAGGAATATATGAAACATTATTGGCGGCAGGGAAGAAAGCAATAACAAAAAAAAATGGATGATATAGATCAAACCAACTATTGAGGAATGGAATGAGGCAATCAGGACTGTTCACAGGACGGAAAAAGATGGAACCATTTATAAAACACTGGGAGAAGTGGTAGAAATATGCCCAAAAATCTAATTTTGTCTACCTGTCCCTCCTATGCAGGGTTGCTGGTGCCTGTCTCCAGCAGTCACGGGGCGAGAGGCGGGGTACACCCTGGACAGGTCACCAGTCCATCACGGGGCAACACAGAGAAATAGAGGACAAACAACCATGCACGCACAAACTCATACCCAAAGGCGATTTAGAGAGACCAATTCACCTAATGGTAATGTTTTTGGACTGTGAGAGGAAGCCGGAGTACCTGGAGAGAATCCAAACATGCACAGGGAGAACATGCAAACTCCATGCAGAAAGACCCCAGGCCGGGATTCAAACTCAGGCCTTCTTTCTCCAAGGCAACAGTGCTACCAACTGTGCCGCCTGGATCCATTTTATGAAGAAAATACCAACCACATGAGTGATTTTCACACATTTGATTTATAATTTCTCTCAATTCTTCATGTGTGCTACATGTTACAGTTCTCTGTTTTTTGTAATTGTTTCCCACTTCTATATATGTCTTAAAGGGAGGAAGAAAAACATGAGGTAGACGATGCAAGATTGCTACTAATCTTTTATTTCTTGTCATTTTTATTCTCTAGAATTATTTAAGTGATTTTGCTGTGAGTGGAAATGTTGATTATATGTCTTTAACAGTAAAAAATGAAGTAAAAAAAAAATCCTACAGAAAAGGGATTGATATCCCTCCATCATGTATACCAGCTTTTCCCGGGGGAGCTGGTGCCCATCTCCAGCGGTCATAGACAAGATGCAGGGTACATCCTGGACAGGTCGCTAGTCCATCACATGGCAACACAGAGTAAACTCTCAGGGTAAACTCTCATGCACACACACACACTCATACCTAAGGGAAATTTAGTGAGGTAAATTATCATAACAGCCATGTTTTTGGACTGTGGGAGGAAGCTGAAGTCGCCAGGGAGAATCCACTCATGCAACAGGAAAAGCAGAAAGACTCCAAGCCAGGACTTAAACCCGCGACCCTCTTGTCGCAAGGCAAAAATGCTTCCAACTGCATCACCATGCAGCCTGAATTGGGGTTTCAGATACGTCAGCTTGACTTGACTGATGATAAATGAATACCAACAAAACAAGTTGGCTCATTATAAAGCAAAAGTAACAGAAGACATTTTGACAGTGTAGCTGTCTTAGGTGGACCAGGATGCAAACCTTTAATACACCTATAAATGGCTCTAGCTACAAAATCGAACTCTCTTAAATATAGAAAAAAAAAATTTAATGTTAAACATATCATGTAATCAAACAGAATATACGGTCATATGCGACGTCCGCTCAAACAGAAAAGCTCATCCAGAACAGGGCATGCCAGATGGACGCCACGCTTCCAGCTCCAGATTTTCCAGCCTCCCAGCACCTCTTAACAGTTCAGTGCCGAGTTCGCACAAAGCTGGAGCCTCTGAGGACACGACCGGGCCAGTTTTGGGGTTGGAAGGTCATCGTTCACTCTGGTATGGATGGAGGCCAGTCCACGTCCACAGACTGATAGAGGAAAACACCAGTTAGACTCACCATTTGGGGATTAAAATACATTATTCCTGTTTTTATCTGAATAGCCCTTTGTTTAATGTCACTCATACATTACACGCGCTACATTCCCCCACCTCCACGTCCAGCTCCAGGATGTCCGTGTTGGTCTTCAGCAGCTGACACAGGTTCGGTTTAGTGCGGCCAAAATCTCCATGGACAAACTCCTTGATGTAGCTGTTTGCTGGACGTTAAGGAGGTTTTAGTCACAACTTAAAGCTCCACAGCTGCAGGAACATCTACATACAACGGGGGATTATATTAGAAATCTGTTTAGGACATGTGTGAAGTCTATAATGGTCTCTCTCAGGTCAGTTATTGGAGTTGCCACTTTACTTCAAGTAAAAGGATACGTTCCAGCCTGCGTTTTCAGTCCCAGGTAGAAGTGATGCGAATCCACGAAGCGGGCGTTCATGCTGTGGATGACCCTCGGCCGGATGGCCAACGCCCGTCGGTGCAAAACCCTCAGAGGAGTCTTCTGGTAAAGAGTCAGATCCTGGAAAGAAAGATCCTGTTTTTTTGATTGGCTGGGCTTAGGTTCTCGCGTCGTTAAAGGGATAGTTTGGCCTTTTAAAAGTGGGGTTCTGTTAAAAGGTTATACGTAGTAAATACTTAGTTGAACTCTCTTAGTTGAAATCCATATCACTTGATCCTGAAGACAAAGATAATGGCTATCTTAACAAAAACTCCTAATTCAAAAACATTCTAGTGGTCCTGTTATTTACACAGAAGCCAATAGAAACGGAGGAGGTCAACCATCAGACATCAGTCAGCGTAGCGCTCTGATGTATGAATAAAGTGAAGTAAAAAGCAAAAATAGCACAGCAGCTTAATCTGATGCTGTTTTTATTTTTACACAGCGTTACTTTTCTGTAAAGGACTGAAATCTCTACATATTCTCAGTATGTGTTTCATTCAGGAAAATCATTGGAGACGCACTTCCTCCTACCTCCGTTTTACATGTAAAAATCATAGGCCTCTGGGTAAATAACCACCCACTGTTATTGTGATGGCAGTTTAATTGTTCATAAATAAGTATTAGCATAAACCGCCATGATGTTAACGAGATTGGAGTTGTTGGGGTAGGAGTCCACCTCCGACTATCTGGATTTATACTAAATAAAGATGCTAAAGAGAGTAATTTACAGATAGTAAGACATTATCTGCTGATAACCATTTAACAGGACCTTTGTCAAAAAATTCTGACCTATCCCTTTAAGATACTCGAGCCCACACAGGTCCTCAAGACGACTTGGGTTCTGCAGTGGAGCAAAAAAGTATTTGGCAGCCACCGATTGTGCAAGTTGTCCCATTTAAAAAGATGAGAGAGGCCTAAAATGTTCATCATTGGTACACTTCAACTGTGAAAGGGAATGTAAAAAAAAAAAAATCATGCATATCACTTTGTATGATTTTTAAAGAATATATTAGTATAATGGTGCAGAATATAAGTATTTAGCACCTACAAACAAGCAACATTTCTGGCCCTAACAGACTTGTTACTTCTTTAAGAATCTCTTCTTTCCTCCACTCGTTACCTGTATTAATGGCACCTGTTTGAACTCGTTATCTGTATAAAAGACACCTGAACAAACATTTACTTTTTTAACATTCTGGAACCAAGTTGAACTTAAAAATACGTAGTCATCGTGAATCTGTGACACAAAGACACAGATCTCTGATTCTGACTAAGCTTTGTGTCGGACTCCAACAAACAACTATAGCATACTGTGTTCCCTTATTTTAAAAAGCATATCTAATCAACAGTCAGACTACAACCTCCACCATGGCGGAGACCAGAGAGCTGTCTAAGGACACCAGGGACAAGACTGTATACCTGAACAAGACTGGGATGACCCAATCTACAATAGGCAAGCAGCTTGGTGAGAAGAGATCAACTGTTGGAGCAATTATTAGAAAATAGAATAAATACAAGATCAGTGACAATCTCCCTCAACCTGGGGCTCCATGCATGATCTCACCTTATGGGGTACACATGATGATGAAGAAACAGGGAAAAGTCAAACACTGTCTCCATAATGGGGTAAGAGGTGAAGGTGGTTGAGGAGTATAAATACCTCGGAGTTCACCTCGACAACAGACTGGACTGGAGACTGAACAGTGAAGCCGTCTACAAGAAGGGACAGAGCAGATTGTACTTTTGGAGGAAGATCAGGTCCGTCAAGGTTTGCAGCAAGATGCTGCATATCTTCTACAAGTCTGTTGTGGAGAGTGTAATCTCTTCGGCTGACGTCTATTGGGGTAGCAGCAGTGGTGCAGTTGGTAGCACTGTTGCCTTGCAGCAAGAAGGTCCTGGGTTCGAATCTCAGCCTGGGGTCTTTCTGCATGGAGTTTGCATGTTCTCCCTTTTCTCCTCTCCCACAGTTCAAAAACATGACTGTTAGGTGAATTGGTTTCTCTAAATTGCCCTTAGTTAAGTGTGTGCGTGCATGGTCGTTTGTCCTGTATGTCTCTGTGTTGCCCTGTGATGGACTGGCGAGCTGTCCAGGGTGTAACCAGCCTCAGCAGTACCCAGCATGACTGCTGCATTGGATGGACGGAACAACTGGAGATGATGATGCAAAGAAGGATTCTTCATAAGATCAAAAAAAAATTATGGAATTATGAATCTTCCAGCATGATAATGATCCCAAACAAATCCCCGGGGGGAGAAAGGAGTAGCTAAGTATTGCAAGGTCCTGGAGTGGCCTAGCCAGTCTCCAGACCTCAATCCAATAGAGAATCTATGGAGGGAGATGAAAGTCTGTGTTTCCCAGCAACAGCCCCAAAACATCCCAGTTCTAGAGAAGATCTGCATGGAGGAAATGGGCCAAAATAGCAGCTACAGTGTGCAAGCCTGGTGAAGACCTACAGGAAATGTTTGACCTCTGTCATTGCCAACCAAGGTTACATTACAAAGTATTGAGGTGAACTTTTTTTATTAACTAAATACTTATGTTCTGCACCTTTATACAAATGGATTCTTTAAAAATCATACAATGATTTCCTGGATTTTCTTTTACATTCTGCCTCTCACAATTGAAGTGTACCAATGATGAAAATCTTTTTTTAAAGTGGGACAACTTGGACAATCGGTGGCTGCCAAATACTTTTTTGCCCTGCTGTATATAAAAATCACTTCCTTCTATATGGTTTTAGTCAACATAGAGAGGTTTAACTACACAAGTATGCCACTTTAAGTTATGCCATTCATATCTAACTATAGGTATCCTTTTCACCACCTTGCTCCTTTGCTCGTCCATTAAGTCTGAGGAGAAGTGATAGGGTTTTGTAGCATATATCAAATAAGAAACATAAAAATCCAGTCATGATGGGGTAAACAGAACAGGGCTGACAGACAAACTGAGCAGTGACCTTGATGTCATTGATGAAGGCGATGTCTTCTTTCTCAATGCCCTTCTGAGTCCAGATGAGCGCCGTGTAAGTCTTTGTCTTTTCTTCTTCTCCCTCCTTCATCCGGCTCATGGCCTCTCTGCAAACAGAACACACCCCGGTTCTATCCAGTTCTCAAACTACGAAAATGTAAAGTCCAGTCTGAAATAAAAAGAACTGGCTCACCTGGTTACAACCTGCAAGTCTCTCACCTTGATTTTATCTGAGGACTCGTTTATTGTCTATAAAATATGGATAAACAGTCAAAAATGATGACATTAACACTGAAAAGCTGCAGTTTTGGCTGTTGTAATTTGCAAAAAATGTCAAATACAGAAATTATAAGGGTTAGGCAGTCCAAAGACACCCATCTAGTGCTAAAACTATGTTTTAATTAAATTAAGTGTTCTAAAAAATGCAAGTACAGGTTATTAAATTAGCTTTTAATTGGACTTCAAAATAAAAGAAAATCATGGCCCAACTTGCCGAAAAGAAAACAAAGAAAATATTTTTTCTTAAAAGTCTTAAAATCAACAAGGAGAAATATTCAAAAGTAAGACAAAAAACACCAAAGCTAATCCAAAGTAGATCTTGTGGCAGTCAATAACGACTGAAAGCTTTCACACTGTAGAATCTGACAAGTTATGTCCATGAATTAATGTTTTATTGGTAACTGATAAAGGGAAGTGAACACTGCAATAATTAGTTCATTAAGTTTCAACACTTTAAAATGTGTGCAGATCAGCTACAGCGTCTTAGAAAAGGACAAAGAACTAAAAATAAGCACAGAGTCACAAGAACGGGTTGTGCATCTCTTTGATGTTTAAGATCAAATCTAAAAAGGTTCATGTTGTGTATTTTCTAAAACTGTATAATCTCATGGAGGTAGACGGCAACAGTTTTGCCTGTCCACTTGAAAAAAAAAAAAAAGTAGCATCATTTTCTGCACCTCCTGAAGCTGCTTCATCTCCACTTTGCTGAACCGTGATCGGTGTGGATTCAGCAGCTCCATGGCAAATGGACGTCCTGCCAAGAAAAAAAAAGATGACAACATTTTAAAATACTACAAAAGCATCTGAACAAATTATGATAAGAATATACCAGCCAACACCATTTGTATTGCTTGCACATTAAAGACAACCAACAAATACCTAACATTGGTCCATTATAGATCCGCGTTTTTCTTATGACCCATAAGGAACTTTGAACCAACTTTCTTAATTTATCCAATGAAAGAGGAAGACTTTTATGTTGAAGCTAATCTGTTAGCTATAAGATAAACCTTCTATCATCACTGGTTTAGGGGCATGAGGAATTTAATACCCTCTCTATAAAAAAAGTATGTATTTGTTAAAAATTGTATTTAAAAAGAAAAAATTCCTAACTTTATTTTGAAAGTCCCTTTTCAGCACCGGTTTGAGAAATATGGAACTCACTCTTTTGACAATGAAACTCATGTTAGGCATTGTGTTTTGTTTTGAAAGGTTTCTCAGAACTTTATTTGGAAAGGCCAGCATGATCCCTTTATTATAAATGTGTTAGTAATGTGAAATCTACAGTGGCAACCTAACCTAACCTGTTAAATGGAAGAACAGGAAAAATAAGTCAGAATTAGTGCTTTATTAATTAATGGGGTAGTCCCATTAAGAGTTTTAAGCCTACTTATTTTGAAAGAGTATTTGTTGAAAGTCAAAAATATTTCTGCCAAACACAAAGGAAACTGAATAAATAAATCAACAAATATTTAGGGAGACAAAATCCAGAGGAAATCTGGCTTTAAAGTTAAAGATTGTAAAAATTATGGCCACCAAGTTGCCAAAAACACAATAAATATAAATGCATTTTCATTATAGTAAAATCATACAAAAATAAGACTTCTATTTCTTTTTTATAGTTTCATCCAGGTGTGTAGATCTCACTTGAGTAGCCCACCTGGACCACTTCGAATATATTCAGCTTGGTCTACTTGTCATTCAATCACACAGTAGACCTTCAGGAATCTCACCATTTCCAAGCGTTCGGACATCCACGTCCTCTCTGCCCGAGGAGGAGAAATTAAATCCTACCACAGAAAAAAAACAACAACAAAAAACAGTTTGGTATGTTTCTGCCACATTGTTTTAGTTTGAACTATCCTTTGTTTCGGAAGACTCAATGTTTAAACTAATGAGTGAATTAAACTCCACTAAGAGCACAGAACAAGATCCTTATGGCTGGCTAGGTTTCTCAGGATGCTGCCTCCCTTTGTCACTTTTATCATCAGCCTGAGTATAAAGTTATGGAAATATTATTAAAGGAACAGATCAACAGTTCTGTGGGAGCAAGTTATAAAAATAATAATACGTGTTATTTGAAGCGCCTTTCAGAGCACACAAGGAAACTTTACAAAATTACAGAGAAAGAGAGCAATAGAAATTTGAAATACAAGCAAACAAACCTACAAAATAATCATCAAAACAATTAAGGACAGACTTGAGAGGGGATTATTGATTAAAAGCAAGTTTGAACAAGTGAGTCTGAAGATTGCACTTAAAGAATCAAAATCAAATTGGATTGGATTCAAACGATTTATTCGATATTCAATCAAGTGTTCGGGAAAGCTTGCCAAACAGAAACTTACTCAGTGGGCCTAACCAGTCTGAATAATGAGAGATGGACAATGGAAAGCTCTTCGTCCATGAAAAAGTATTACTAAGCTTCAGTTATTACAGCTAGAAACGGCCGATCAGGCCTGTAATTTGGGTGTAGTGATGGCCTCAGACCCGAACCTCCAGAGACACATTAAGGCAACTAGAAAGTCGGCCTCCTATCACCTGAAGAACATTTCCAGGATTAAAGGATTAATGTTACAGCCAGATCTTGAGAAACTCCTCTGTGCGTTTGCTACTCCCTTGCCTTTCCTGCCTAATCTGTAGGCTATAGTTTTATTGATGTCACAACAATGGGTTTCCTCGTATCATTAAATGAAAATAAACTGGAATATGGGAACAAATAATGGAATAAAAGATGATAAAACGTTGTTTCTTTGTGAATGCGACAAACATCTAGAAAGCTGATCTTTGGCGACGCCACCTGCGGGGCTTTGGGTTCAAATGTCGACTCACCGTCAGCTCTGAAGGCAGACAGGATCGGAGCTGCAATCAGTTCCTCCACAGAGGACTCCATCCTCCTCTCCCCACCGATCACCCAGGGAGTCTGAGGCAGGCTGCGGCAGAACTTGTTGTACCTCCCTAAATGTGGGGAAACTCTTATTTTGTTCTCCAGAGTAGAAATTATACACGCAAAGAGAGCTTCTTGTCGTCTTGACTTTACCTGCTATGAAGACAGACAGGTGAAGACACTGGATGTCTTGAGGAGTGCAGCTGCTGCTCGGCTCCAATGGTGGACAAGGGTAATGTCTGGAAAAGTAAAAGAAACATAAAAACAAGGGATGTTACACAGAACACTTCCAAGAGACAACTCATTTCAGCTTTACTTACTCTAAAAACCTTGCGTCAGATATCTTTTCCAGAGCTTTGACCACGGCCATGCGGGTGAACACCGACTACAGAAGAAGGCAAAAGCATGGTAGATGAAGAGTTACCAAGTACGGTGAAGTATATACAGATGCTGGACTCTAGTGTCAGAGGTCCAGAAGGGACCATCTTTACCTGTTTGTTCTTGGTGGGTTTGAAGCAGTCAGGACAAGACTTGGCTCTGGAGGACGAAGAGAACACAGCAGTCGGATTAAAATGTTAAAATCACAACTGTTTTATTTGAAAAACTTATGTGTAAGTTTGGAACGATCGTAATTTTGTCGCCGTTCAAACAAGACGAAACCCACGAAGACAAAAATCTTAGCCTTGTTACTGCCGGTCGTTTCTACGATTGGTGACTCAGGAACTTTGTGTGCTTTTTCCATTCTTACTTTACGCTGGACGAATGTGACGGATTTCGGAGCTAATCGAGGACTCACAGGAAGTGGCAGTCAGATTCTGTCTCTGGGTGAATGAACGCCACGCTGACCTCAAACGGACTCTGAAGGGAAAAAAAGGGAAGATGGATGTTGTTAGAACAGCTGGTATGCTACAGTGGATCATTTGCACTTCATGCCCAATAATCTCTGCTTACTTTTTCTACAAATATTTCATCTAAAACAATCTATTGCTTTGCAAAAAATGTCATTAAAGTTTTTCATATTTCATACATTACAACCACAAACTTCAGTGTATTTTATTGGGACTGTACGAGATAGAGCAGGGGTCTGCAACAATCCAAGGCCACATGTGGCTCTTTGGAACCTTCCACAATGTCTTTGAATAACTTTGGCTAAAATGATAATTTTTGCATTGAACTTCTACAACAGAAAGGCTCTAGTAATAATATTTTAGATCTATTTTTCTTGTCATTATGTTTGATACAATGTGGGGGGGTCTTACGGAATTTTCCACAAATACCATGTCACTGAAGATGTTTTACCTTTTAGCAAAATTTCTATGTAAATGTTTTTTTCTTTATTTTAGATCCTAAAAATAGAAACAAAACCGTGGTTCTTTAAAAAAAAAGACAACGAAGACCTCAGCCAGCAATCGAGCCCAGGAACTTCTTGCAGCAAGGCAAGAAGGGTCTCTTATAGTAGAATTTATTTTTCTTTAAGTTGTTGCAATATAAAAATAATTAAAAAGCTGGTGCTACACCAGATACTTTCGGCCCCAAGACGATTTCCCATAACCTTTGGTTCCAAAACCAGATTGCTTACCCCAAATTAGCTGCCTTACAGCCCTTGACTATTTTATTTAGATATCTCTGCAGAGGTAGAAATCACACATATATATGCAAACTGAAATATTTCTCATTTATTCACAGGAATGACGGCGGCACTTATATTATGGCACAAACGTGTGTCCCTCCCTCAAATGGGGGATGAGTTTACAATCTCGAAACAGTTTTGTCTTGTAAAATTCAACACAGCATCGCATGGGAGAGTCGGATTCTACTGGCTTTCTGACATAAAAGAGATTGGGTGACCAACTGCGGAATCAAAAGATAATGAGCATGCTTGCTCAATATGAGGGATTGCTGAAGGATTGCTGTGGTTGAAAAGTCTGCATCAACGGGGCCCAACCTCACGCCAATGACTGACACAATCTGCTGGGATTCCTTAAATAGGAAACTTTTTAACTGATTGGAATGTTTGAATAAATGTATTGAAATGACTTCTTGTTAAGTGCCTTGAGATGACATCTGTTGTGAATTGGCGCTATATAAATAAACTGAATTAATTAATTAATTAATTAATCTGCTGCGTTACAATTTGGCTGAGGGCAAAAAACAGGATTTTTCGAAAAGTCATGTGGCATTTGTGGCTCTAAACGAATTTTATGCATCTTTTTAAGTGGATTTCTCATGGATTTAGGGGTTTCCGAGTAAAGAGGAGTAAATATAAATGCATGCCACACATTGTCACTATTTTAATTATAAAGAAATGTGAAACTACACACAATTTCTTTTTCATTTCACAGATATGCACAACTCTGTGTTGGTCTATCACATAAAATCCCAATAAAATGCACTGAAAATGTGTTTGTACTGTAAAAAAGATACTTTTGCAAGGCACTGTATGTATCTGATTCATCAGAAAACAGTTAAGAGAAATATCACGTGAACTTTTGGTCTAGGTGGAGCAATTTCCTTTACTTTGATTTGTATAACTTTTTGTCTTGTGTGTGTTTTTTGTGGCTGTGTTTTTCATGACCAAAGGCCACCTACCTTGCTAACCACAGCCACACCCTCAAGCTGTTTTGTGACCAGACCCTGCATGATCCACTTGAAGGCCTCCTTCACCTGGATTACATCATCTTTGTCGAGCACTAAGCCCTTCAATCTGTAACAACAAACCAACCATCAGACTGTCCAGGACTTAAAACTTTAAAGACAATAATGTTAAAAAAGGTTCAACACAAGAAAGAAAATCTTTTACTTGACTTCCTTCTTCACGTGGAGCCAACAGGAGTGCTGTAAAGTAAAAAAAATAATAAATACTACATTACCATATGATTCTTTTATGATGGAAAAATAAAGAAAGTTTCTTTGCGTAACATATACTGACCTCACGCACACAGAGTTGAGCCGGCAGAGAGACGGACAACACAAGCGTGTCAAACTCGTAGTTCTGGGCCTTCACCTTTTCAGCAATCTATGGAAAAGCAGCCGGATTTTAACAAGAGGACAATCTGACAATTGCTGACATTTTAAAACCCAATGACAAAATTCTTGAGAGTCTAAATGAAGGCAACTGGACTTTTCTTGTTGTTTTAAACGTTTCGTCTCTCCTCCAAGACGCTTCTTCAGTTCTGAAAACTGGATTGGGAGTATCAGATTTATAAATCTAAGGTTAAGGCTCACTAATGGGGCTATTGTTATTCCTAACGAGGCTATCCGGGTTGCCTAAGCTTCTAAGCTTGGATGAGAGACGAAACGTTTTCAAGACAACAAGAAAAGTCCAGTTGCCTTCATTTAAACTCTCAATATCATGTCCTGGATGCAGTGGCGGTTCTAGACCAAATTCACCAGGGGGGCCAGGGTTTTTTCATGGGGGCACAAAACAAAAAAAAACATGGCAATATTTCACCGTTTAATTTATTAAGTGTGCCAGAGAGGCATATATGGTTCCAAAGTTTTAGGTTGCAGACCCCTGATCTAGCAGATGAAAACAGCGATCTTATCTCAATACGGCAACATAATCTTTTAATTCATTGATAAATTAAAACTGTAAAGGTAAAAAATTTAATTGGTCCAAGGTATCGATTAGCTATGGTTTTTGTTCCTGTGCATTTCATGATAAGAAGCTAATTTAGCATTATCTCATCAGTACAGGGGCCAAGACCTGTTCTATAGGGGCACTGGCCCCTGGTGGCCCCTGTCTAGAACCGCCCATGCCTGGATGACTGAGAATTTACAACAACCCAATGACAAAACAAAAAGCTAAAAAAATAATAATAATAGAGAACAATTGCACACCTTTACTGCCTGATCTGGGCCACATAAATCCTGCAGGATTCCCAAACATACTACACACACATGTGGCTCCAGGGCAGCAGAGCCTGCTTCTGGCTCAACAGTCTCAGTGGGATCCATCTTAGTTCTTTTACAGGGAGGGTCTTCAATCGTTTCGGACAATGCTGCATCATGGGACTTGTCGTTCTCACGGGTGAGGGCTTGAACTTTGTTGTTTTCCTTCTCCGTAACGAAAGCCTGAAGTTCTCTAAGGGTCTCCTGCAAAACACGAAACAACCAACTGCAGCCATTGCGAGACACACACAAAGAAAACCCAACAATAATCGGCAACAACAAGTAGAAAAACAGCAGAATGGGATTGCGGCCCCTACATGCCGAGCTTGTCGATAAGCAGCCTGGACGCTCACGCAGCAGAACCTGAGGACACAGCGAGCACAGCAGCCAGCTGACAACAGCTTCTGCACGACGGGTTTGTCCTTCTCCTTCAGTGGCAGCATCATCCGTGGGCTGCGGGAGGGGAAACGACCACGTTGATCGACTCAATCTACTGGATCAAAGCATATTCGTGCGTCAAATCCAGCTGGGAATCAATGGCAAGCAAAGGGGTGTTCTCCATCAAACCTGAAAGAGATGGAGCTATTCTGCAAAGAATGGACAAAAAAATGTCGCTCCAGGCCTTTTGTTGTTGCGTTACTTTGAGTTGGTCTATTGCATAACAATCCAAATACAATACACTGAATTTTGAGGGTTGTAACATGACCGGAGATTCGCTTACTTTCTATATTAAACGCATAAGATGAAAGTGGTGAGACGTTAGCATTTCACTATTAATGCATCTGTTTATTGTCTCTTTGTGCACCACAGCAGCAACCCAAACGTCTTTACATTATTCCTGTAATGTAGCTTTTTGATTAAGATGTGGGGGTTTTTTGTTGTAGTTTTGCATAGAGTACGAGTACATTTAAAACTGGGACAATTAGCTTTGGAAATTCATATTTTTCGAAAACTGAACCACATGCTCAACAGTAGGCTCACATTAAAACCCTGAAATAAACCCACCTGATACGGAGTTTTCTTCTTTCTTTCTTTTTTCTTTTTGAGGATTAAAAGAAACCAAACAACGTTTGGTTTTTACAGGGGAAGCGCTTTCTGCATGCCTGCACCTACAGTCAAAACTAATCGAGCTAGATTAGCACCGGGAGATTATCTCCGTTTTAATAAAAAGGCTATCTATTTCTTAAATGCATTTTAATTTTTACGTATATTTATGTGAAACAGATATGTGAGTAAAATCACAAAAGTATTATTATAATTATTATTTTCAAAAAGACCTCATTTTAATCGATCACTCGACACATGCTGCCTGACTGCGTCATCTCCACGCGTCGGAGGGAGCTGACAGCCGGGTCCTTCTCTCTGCAGCTGCCGGTGTCTCTGGAAGTTTCCAATCGGGGACCGCGCCTCAATCTGAGTCAATCCGAGGCCGAACCGCCAGGTTTCAGCCACTGGGCCTCATCCGCTCCTCTCTAAAGTCTCCCGTTAACATTTCCCATCGTATATCAAGACGAAATGCCCGAAGCCATGGCGGTATCGAAGGCGTCCTTTGGAGGCCACAACAAAGGAGGGGCGTACGTGGACCGCGACAAGCCGGCCCAGATCCGCTTTAGCAACATCTCTGCCGCCAAAGGTAGGCTGAAATGTTAAAAGCATGTGCTTGGACCCGCTAACAGTGTTCGGGTCGTGCCTCGGCTCTGCTCGGTGAACGACGGGCCTTGGTCGGGCTCCGTTATTTTCGGTCCAAGAGGAGCTTTCCTGCCGGCCTGAAATATGTGATAAATGAAGTTAAATATGTGATGGATGAGTTGTGGTTTGGTGCTGATGTTCATGACTCAACACTATCGCAACATGACTCCAGCTGGTTGGGTAAAGGTACATCCAACATGTTTCTAAGCTATTTTATCTTAAAGTTGCATCATTTAGTTTCTCAATGGCAGCGAAAAAAAATGAGATTATCTTCTTTCGGGTTTTGACAGCAGGGTTGATGCCTTCAGGGGCCCATAACCACCCAGCAACCCACCCATAGGCACCCAATCTTAAATTCACAAAACATCAGTCATTGTAATGTGTTTAAATCCCTTTCCATACAACATAAAGTGAAATAAAACGCATTACAGAAACCAATAAAAATAGATTTGTTTATTTTTTACCAATACTATATGTATTATATACACGTCTCTACAGTTTGGACACTGGATAAAGGCGACCACACCGCCTATTAGGGCTGGGCGATATGGCCTCAAATCTATATTGCGATATAATCTAAAGCATGTGCTGTAACGATATTTGTGCGGTATATTCTCCTTTCTTTTCTTTATACATGTCAAAATGACAATTTATGAAGGTTCTCCAGATACATTGCAGCAGAACAACAACTTCAAAGACATTTACAATGCCATTGGAAGAACATTTGTTGTGCAAAATGCATTTTAAAAATATTCAAATCTTTTTTTCCAAACAAACTGCAACACAAAAACTCTCGCGTCGTAAAGATGAAGATATTTTAAATAAATTAAAGGGATAGTTTGCATTTTTAGACATGAAGTCGTATCCCATCCTCACCATCAGCATAGTGGCTACACACTGACCCACATCTGTGGTCACCTCCTGGTCGGAGCGTTGGCCGTTAGAAGTCTTTCAAGAAAGGAGTCTAGTTTCGGGGGCCAACAAACTGTTACGTTTTGCTTCAGGAAACTATATGCGTTTGAAAACATGCTTCATTTGCATCACAAAAAAAACGCCGGCCAAAATTCGCAACTCACTATTACTCGGCACGATTTTTCCATTCCAATCAATCCGAGCTGCAGCCAGCATCAACTCTCTCGCTCCTCCCGTCAGCTGTTCCACTGTTAAATGCCGACTACATGTCTGATGATGAAACTCATTTTAGCACAATGCGAGATGGATCGGATGAAGACAAAACTTTTTTTTAGCACAACGCCAAAGGGACACCTTTATGAACCGGAGTATACGGATGCCGAACTTCTGCAGATGGAGCTAAAACGGGCAGAGAGAGCGAGAGAACATAGAAGTGCTCCAAGCTGAAGCTGGGCCCACATAATGTTGCCCATTTGGTGTATTATCAGTAATAATAATGAATGCGGTCAAATATTGCATAGTCTACTGATCAATACAACCTAAAGTTGCCTAATTCTGATATCAAAAATGGCACAACACTTACTCACCCTATTTACAGCTGTGTTTTAGCTCCATCTGCTGAAGTTCAGCATCCGTGTCTCTCTCGTTTGTCTGCCGTTTGGCTAAGGATACATGGGAGGTTCTTTGATGCCTTCCCTCGGTCAAAAATTTCCCAGAATACATTGTGGTATTAGCGAATTTCCAAATTAAATGTAAGTCAAATAATTGTAGCTATCGGAAAATGTTTTTTAGATCCAAAGCAGTTATCTATGGTTGGTTAGTTGCTTAGTAGTTGCAGCTTTGGTTGCTAGCAGGTACTAACCACTATATACACAATTAAATAAGTAAAACTCTCATTATCAATCTATATTGAAACGTATACATATAAAATGTAATGATGGGCGGGACATAAACAGAGCGCAAGCAAAAGGCGGGCCCTGGGGCGCCGCGGTCACGTGATATAAGTCTGTTCTATTTAACAGTTTTCTTTGACCAAGGAAGGACAGTGTCCTCGTAAGCAAGGGGCCTCACCTACCAAGGCACTTGTTTACAACCCTGACAAAAACCTAACGATTTTCTTTCAAAGAAGATACTTTTATCCCAGCGATCCCTGTTCTGACTCATCATGTACTTGATTGACAGCTGTTGCAGATGCCATCAGAACCAGTTTGGGACCCAAAGGAATGGACAAGATGGTTAGTGGGAACATGTTTTCTTGGAGCAACATTTACCCGGTCTCCTAATTCAAGCTAGTTCATTAAACCGAGGTAGTGTTGCGTTTCAGATCCAGGACGAGAAAGGTGACGTGACCATCACCAACGATGGAGCCACCATCCTGAAGCAGATGCAGGTGCTGCACCCCGCTGCCAAAATGGTGAGACGGATGCTTTGTGTTGTTTCAGTTTTTTGATGTGACAACAAAGCTGAATTTGCTGTCTGAGTGAGGCGTGTCCTTGAACTGTGTGTCAGCTGGTGGAGCTCTCCAAAGCCCAGGACATTGAAGCCGGTGATGGCACCACCTCTGTGGTGGTGATAGCTGGAGCGCTGCTGGATTCCTGTTCCAGGCTGCTGCAGAAAGGTAGGAGCTGTTAACTGTGAAAGACCAAAGTTAATAACAGTAATTAGTGTTTTTGTTATGTGTAGTTAGAACTGGATTGTTTTGTAACTTTTTCACAAACCGTTTTAGATGTTTAGCTCCAGCTCTGTGCTTTCTGCTGTCTGATTGGTCAGGGATCCACCCCACCATAATTTCGGAGTCGTTCCAGAAGGCCGTCGATAAGGGCGTGGAGGTGCTGACCGCCATGAGCCGTCCAGTGGAGCTGAGCGATCGCGAGACGCTCCTCAACAGCGCCACCACGTCGCTGTGCTCCAAGGTGGTATCGCAGTACTCCAGCCTTCTGGCACCCATGAGCGTGGACGCAGTCATGCGAGTCATCGACCCGGCCACGGCCACTGGTGTCGACCTGCAGGACATTAAGATCATCAAGAAGCTTGGGTGAGTTTCCTGTCTCTGAATGTTTGTTTTTCTTTTCTTTAAACCAGTCAGTTTTGCAAGTCTGAGTGTTGCATATATTGTGTTCCCAGAGGGACCATTGATGACTGCGAGCTGGTGGATGGGCTGGTTCTAACTCAGAGGGTGTCCAACACCGGTGTGACCCGGGTGGAGAAAGCTAAAATTGGCCTCATCCAGTTCTGTCTGTCTCCTCCCAAAACTGATGTGAGTGGTTGATTAAAAAGAAAAGAAAAACAGGAGATATAATAAATAATTCCTCTTTTTAGAGATGCATCAATGGATCGGTCAGGGATCATTTTACATTGATTGGTCAGTAAGTGGGAGACCAAATACAGAAACCTCTTTTTTTCTTCTTTGATTCGTCAACAGAATCAAAACAGAAAAAAGTTCCTACCATTTTTTTTTCTTTCTGTTGAATAAGAAGTGATAAAAGCTAGAGGCACACTTTGTCCACTTTTTCTTTCTTTTGTTTTTTGCGGGGGGGAATAAAGATGCAAGAGGATTATTTGTCATACGCCCAGTTATACGTACAACCTGCAGTGAACTGCGATCCTGAGTCTCTCCTAGACTGCAAACGTTTAACAGGTCAAGGAGTAAAAAGCTCAAATTTACACTGGTGTATACAATAAATAGAAATGTACAAAAATCTAAATACAGAGAAACACAAAGGTTTAATGTTGAATAACAAAATCAGAATTGGTATAAATTAGAATCAGAACATCAGGCCTTAAAGAAAATTTTTTTTATATAAGCCAGGAAAAGCCTGATAGGTGCATCTCTAATTTTATTCTTTTTCAATGCATTTTGTTCATTTTTCTATTACTGTAAAGAAACTGTCATGGCTTTCTATCTTATTCCTCTTGCACAGGATGAGGGTGTTACATTTTAATTAGGGATGCATGATATATCAGCATTAACCTCTGTGTCGACCGATGTTAGTCATTTTTAAGCAAACGGCCGGATGTTAATTGACTTTTTTTCATTTTGTTGTCGTTTGTGTTTCCTTAACATAGAAGGTCATCTAGTGTGTCTTTGCTCTTGTGATAGTGATGCAGCGCATATCAGGGATGGTGTTGTTTTTTTCAGGGTGTTGAAAAGGTAGGGAAATATGCTTAATATTGACATCGGCCCAGATTCTTTGATCAGCGCATCCCCGATTTTAATGTTTGTTTTGGGGTTGGTTTTTTGGGGGGGCTTGGCCTGCACATAGCAGACAAATGAATGTCAAGACTCAAGGCTTGTCTTTTTGTTGTCTTTGAATTGAAGCATTGAATGCGGTAAATTGGTCGCAAATAATATATTCAGGAAAGCTTTCATGTTTGCAGTTCATATTTCTCTTTCGTTTCAAAATCCCTCTTTAAATAATATTAAATATAAAATAAATTCCTGGGGTGTTCCTGTCCACACCTCACCATTTTGTGTTTTGTTTTTTTCTCTCTTGTCCTTTGGAGTGCAGATGGACAACCAGATCGTGGTATCAGACTATGCCCAGATGGACCGGGTGCTGCGGGAGGAGCGCGCTTACATCCTCAATTTGGTCAAACAGATCAAGAAAGCCGGCTGCAATGTGCTGCTCATCCAGAAGTCCATCCTCAGGTACAGAAAGTTTGTCTGTGTTAAGATATGTTGTTTGGTTCCCAAACATGCTTAAAACTGACTCCTAAGTCGTCGTGTGACAGAGATGCCCTGAGTGACCTCGCTCTGCACTTCCTCAACAAAATGAAGATCATGGTGGTGAAGGAAATTGAAAGGGAGGACATCGAGTTCATCTGCAAGGTGGGTCTTCACACTTTCCACAAGCCCCTGGGTTTACACTTAATGACAACTATTCACCTCCTACAGCAGCACTTTCTGCTGTCCTTGATAACGCTGGTGCTGAAAAATTAGTTAAATTTTGTTTTAGGTGTATTTCACAAAACCTTACTTGGCACTCTAAATGTTTTTGGACCTACTTTTAATGTATTCCTAATCAGACTCTACTGAGTATTATTTTTTTTAATAAAGCTGCTATATATGTCTTTTTTTTTCTTTTTTTGCTGTAGACTATTGGAACAAAGCCCATCGCCCACATTGACCACTTCACTGCGGAAATGCTTGGCACAGCGGAGCTGGTAGAGGAGGTCAACCTCGATGGCTCTGGGAAACTGGTCAAGGTATGCTCACTAAACAAGTCCTTCATGTTTCATGTACTGTGCTTTGCATGCAGTGGTTTTCAAAACTAACCCTTTTTTTATATACATTTGATCACATTACAACCACATACTTCAATGTCTTTATTGGAAGAAGGGCAAAAAAGAAACTGTTTATGGGAGCTGTAAGAAGTCCTGTTTGATGTTGGCCTCTAGGGGGAGACTGAAGAGAAAAGATGCGACCAAATTGAACTAGTTAGCCTATATGTAACATTCTATGTTTGGTGGAACGCAGCTTTTGGGAAACAGCTTCCAGAGTGGAGAGTTTTGGAAACGCTGGGGGATTCGTTGTCGTGTAAACGCAAGCCGGAGACTTTTGAAAACGATCACTGCCAGCCGCCTACGGACATGTCGCACTTGCGCACTCCGTCTTTCTACAGAATAACAACAACAATGGCGGATCCAGGTATGCGGTTACTGCTGAAGCAGCTTTTGAAGTTATTTGGTCTCTCTGTAAGCAAAACTTAGAGATCATCAGGCTTCTATGCGATCGCCAAAGGAAACGCGTACAATACGTGCGCCAAATAATCAATATGCCTTTATTTAAGCGGAGAACTACAAAAAGACCGCCATTGTTAGTTATCATGAAATGTTTCTTTTCCGGGTTGTGAGGTAGAAACCTTGACACGCTGCATACACAGGGCCCACTGGCATCTAAAGGCCGGGCATATGTACTACATCGGTTTCCATCGCGCGCCCTGTCGTGTAAACGTAGTGCGTTTTCACCCGCGTATTGAAACAAAAACGGCAACGTTGTCGTGTTAACAGCCCCAGAGTGGATAGGATTTGGGGGAACTACTGCCCCCTACAGGTTTGGCATGTCTATGAATGTGCTTAATACGCAGTTATGCGGTAAGGTGTGGACGGAGATTCTTTTTTAAACAAGGTGGTTAGAATATTTGTTTTTTTAAAAACGGCTACGTGTGTACATGATCTTAGTTGTTAAAATGTTGAAAACATGCATAATTTTCCCTTCGCTCCACAATTAGCCACTCCTTCGTGTAGCTGTATAACCTGAAATCCCAACAGTACAGTAATGATTCATTGAAGTTGGTTGTAACAGGACAAAAGGGAAATTCCATGTAGATACCTCTTGTAAAACCCTGTAGTTTACAGGAATTTACAGCATGTGCTGGACCTGTATAATCCTTCTGGTTGACGTCTCTAATTGTTTGTTGCAGATCACAGGCTGCACCAGCCCAGGGAAGACTGTAAGCATTGTGGTTCGGGGATCCAACAAGCTTGTGATTGAAGAGGCTGAGCGATCTATCCATGATGCGCTGTGTGTGATTCGCTGCTTGGTCAAGAAGAGGTTGGTCCTTTTTGCTTATTTTTATTTATTTTCTCATTTGTGGTCACGACAGGTCTTCCTTGCCCCCTCTGACAAAGGCGCTCCTGCTTTGGTTCCTCCTGCAGGGGCGTAACAAACAGAGGAACAGCACCGTAGAAAGCTCACCATTTATTAACTCCTGGTTGTTTTCTGCAACTTGGCTGGAGAGCATTCTCACAAGTGTAGCAAATCAAACATTACTTTAGTATGAATTAATTTAAAATTCTTTTTTTTCCTAAATCAACAGTGGAGTGAAAGATTAACCTAAACAAAATGTCACCATTGTGTAAAAATTACTTTAAAATGTTGGTGAACTTTGTAGTTGTAATAATGATCCTATGTATGTCCTTTAGGGCTCTGATTGCTGGAGGTGGCGCTCCAGAGATTGAGCTGGCGGTGCGTCTGGCAGAATACTCTCGCACCATGGGTGGCATGGAGGCCTACTGCGTGCGGGCATATGCCGACGCTCTGGAGGTAATACCCTCGACGCTGGCCGAGAACGCGGGTCTCAATCCCATCTCCACGGTGACGGAGCTACGCAACAAACACGCACACGGAGACAAGATGGCGGGCATCAACGTCCGCAAGGTTGGCATGCTTTCCTCCACCTTCAGTTAACGAGGAGCCAGCTTCACTGCAAACGTTTTTCACTCCAGACACGTGAACTACACAGCTGGTCATCAGTGCTGCGAAAGAAGAGATGTAACTGAGGTGTTGTTTTTCCATCTCTGTGTGTGTATATGATAGGGAGGAATCTCCAACATCCTGGAGGAGCTGGTGGTGCAGCCTCTGCTGGTTTCTATCAGCGCTCTAACTCTGGCCACAGAAACGGTCCGCAGCATCCTCAAGATCGATGATGTGGTAAGACATAACAACCTACATATAGATTAAATCTGTTTGTTAGTTCTCTGTTCATGGCATTAATTCTACGATTTGTGTTTCTGCTGAAAAAATATATCCAATGCTTAATTATTTGTATGTTGTGTTTCAGGTGAATGCACGATAGGTCTGTCCAGTGATACATAGTGAAGTTTGCTCGTTCAGTGAGGCATCAGGAGACCTTTGACATGTTTGCTCAAATTTCCTCTGTAGTTGTTACTTTGCCTGATTAAAATAAAAAAAGGCTGTTTTTGTTGACACTCCAGCCTTGGTTTCTTCATTTTTCATGAAAGTTCAGATCCCTTTTGAAGGTAAATAGTTTGATATGTTAAAGTTTTCATAAACCTCATAACATGAATATATGGTTATTAATTTTTAATGATTGTTGGGTCACTTAAAGAAATAGTTGAACATAAATTTAGACAAATGGCAGTATAATCATACCCTAATAATCGAGAAGAAAAACTAACCAATTTAAGTGTATCAACATTAAAACGTTACAATAAAAGCAAAGAAATTACAGCAAAAATAATTAGATGCTCTTTTAGGACAAACCCAAGTATTTAAAGGTTTGCTGCTTTTCTGACAGACATGTTTAAATCCCGTAGAGGGGGATACCGTAAACAGGGAAGAAAGTATTTTGGTCAGAAGCAACGCCATCCCCAGAGCGATACACTGGTGGCAACATCATGCTGTGGGAATGACTTTATTTGGCAGGAACAATAAAAATGTTCAGATTTACTGGCAAAATGAATGTGTAATTCTGTAAGAAAAGCCTGTTTGAGGTAACAACACATCAGACACTGGTGGATATTTAGCCTCCAGTAGGGTACTTGCTACTCACCTTGGCTTAAATGTTAATATTTGTTTGTGCTGCAACTATATTTCAGTATGAAGTAAGCAAAAAACATGTCTGGCTTTAACATTAGTATTAAGTCATATTTAATGTGATTACCTGAAACTTACTGAGCGTACGTACAATGCAAACTAATCGTAAAAGCACAGGACCACATCAATTGTAAGACTTTTTTTTTTTTTTAACATCAGTAAATGGATGAGTAAATATAAATCACTGGCAGAATATTTGTGGTAGACAGATTGCACATTAAATAGTTGTTTTTTTTTTAAGGTTTTTGTGGCCACAGTGGATAGGTTACAGAAAGGGGAGAGAGACACTCTGCAAATGTCCTCGGGGCCGGAGTTGAACCCAGGACAACCGCATCAAGGGCTATAAGGCCTATGAACATGGGGCGCGCGTGTTAAACCACTGCGCCACACTGTCTAAAAAGTCTCCATGTGCAAATACCAGCAGGAATGTAAACACTGAGTTTGTTTGGAGCATTTGTGGTTAAAGTGAAAGCAGCTGGGAGGACAGATCTGGGATAACACTTCTTTCACCCAGGATGCAGCAGTCTGTCACTGAAAGAGCTCTCCAGCAGCTTCATGCATGGGGTGGGAGACATTGTCTAACTGTGATGGTATTTTATCTAGAGTTCTGTCTCCCATCCATCTGCACTGGGTCAACGGGGCATCCTAGGACAGAGCTGGCCTTCCTGAAGAGCTAATCCTCCAGTGACATTAGACCCTGAACTAAATTCTACCAGAGCCTGCAATGAATGTGCCAGCTTTTTCACTGAAAAGAATCTAACAATTAGACGGTCGGTCTGTACCTCAGTACCGAACTCATTACCAATGTTATACCCAATTAACACCAATGTAGAGAGAAATGTCAGATTTCCATGAATTCAACCCAAAAAAAAAACTTGAAGAAATCATTAACAAATTTAGCTCCCCCTCTTGGTGTCTTGATATCGTACCCACAGCTTTCCTTAAGAAAGTTTTCCCTGTCATTGGGTCTGATCTGATTAAAATAGTGAACTCATCCCTCCTGTCAGGTCTCTTCCCCAGGCTTTAAAAACAGCTGTTATTAAACCACTGCTAAAAAGGAATAAAAAGCTGTTTTAACAGTTAAACAGCTTCATAACAATGACCAACCGCTTTGATGTTTTTCAGTCTGGTTTCCATGCTCACCACAGCACTGAGACTGCCCTCGTCAAAGTTTTCAATGACATTCACATAAATACAGACTGTGGTAGAACCACAGTGCTGGTTCTGTTGGACCTCAGTGCAGCATTTGACACTGTTGATCATGATATATTATTGGAACGACTGGAGAGCTGGGTCGGACTCTCTGGTACAGTACTGGTTTGACTCCTACCTAAAAAAAACAGGGATTTCTTTGTTTCAATAGGAAATTTTTAACCGAATGAACAGAAATCACATGTGGAGTGCCCCAGGTCTCCATCCTGGGGCCCCACTTATTTAATATCTACATGCTCCCACTAGGCAAGATTATAGCAACCAATAAGATTAGCTACCATAACTATGCAGATGATACTCAGCTCTACATTACGGTATAGAGCACATCACCCCAGTTCTAAAGTCCTTACACTGGCTCCCTGTAGCTCAGAGAATAGACTTCTAAATACCTTTACTGGTTTATAAATCAGTGAATGGTTTAGCACCAAAGAATATTGAAGATCTACTGTTATTATACCAACACCCCCCCCCCCCAGACCACTCAGGTCCTCTAGTTCCAGTCTACTCAGCACCCCTAGAATCAGAACCAAACATGGAGAAGCAGCTTTCAGTTTCTATGCTCCTCTAATCTGGAACAAACTTCCAGAAAACTGCAAAGCTGCTGAAACACTGAGTTCTTTTAAATCACAACTAAAAATGTATCTGTTTAGAGCTGCCTTTGAGTATTGTTTTCATGTATCATATGTTTTGTGTGTGCTTCATGCTTTATTGCTATTTCTACTTTATCCCATAATCATGTAAATTTAATTACCTTGTTGAGAGTGTGCTATAAAAATGAAATTGCCTTGCCTTATATGCTTTCTCTCAGCTGTTGATAAGCTGCTGCTCCAACATACTACACAACAGAAGATGGCTGACGCTTCTATAGGCCTAATCAAAAATGTCTCCTAAAGACCTCAACCTCTTTAGCAGGTAGAGTCTGCTCTGGCCCATGGATCTGTGTCAGAGTCCAGTTTATTGTTCAGGTGAACATTCAAGTACTTATAAATCCACCATCTGAATATCAGTTTACTGATGTCATTATGTAACTAGAATATGGGATATGTAAATAATCATATATATATATATATATATATATATATATATATATATATATATATATATATATATATATATATATATATATATATTTAAAAGTAGACAGATAAATAAGACTTGTGTATTGCTTAAATCTTGCTGCTGACCTAACGCTCAAAGAAAGCTGATTGTGCTTTTGTAAAATCCTCTAAACTTTGGGATACAACACTTCCATTTAATTGAAATTTAATTGAATATTCTTTCTTTCTTTTATTTACATTTTTTAATTTAATTTTAATGTATTTTGTTTTCTTAATGAGGTATATTCTATATAGTATCCTAAAATACATAATTTGAAGGGCAAAAGCCGCAGTAGTATATAAAATATACTATATTATTATAATATATAATTATATATACAGTCAATGAAAATATGTTGTGAATGTACGACGTATACGTTGACACTTCGTCACTTCCTTCGCAACCAAGCTTCTCAGCTCGTTGCTAGGCTCACTTTGCGCCGTGTCCGCTTGATTCCTCTTTTTCTTCTCCGTCGATAACTTAACTTTTTACGTAAACTAGTTGAATTGGGAAACAAACAAAAAGCAGAACTGAGCAACCATGGCGAATCCTCACCGTACGAACGTTCTGGTGACGTCGTGTCTGAAAACGCCGGTAGACCCGCACACCAAGGCGCCCTTGGCTTCATACGAGCGGGGGAGAGTCCTCCCCTACTCGGCCACGGGCCACCTCGACAACCGGGACTACGAGAAGGAAGTATGTGCGGTGGGAAAATATTAACATAATTGTTATTTCCTCTAATTAGTAATTAAAACGTGTCTGTTACACATCTAAAATAGTAAAACTTTTACTTTTTACATTGATTTTTGTACCCTAGTGAGGTTTTATACAGTTCATAAATGACATTAAAGTTACTAATGTATCAACTGAATGCTTTGATTTATTTGATTTTCAGGGTATAATATCAGAAGTGGCTCACTAATATATAACCTGTCTGCTTTTATTGTATATTTAAATATGTTATTTTCTATCTATGACAGTCTGGCAGCTGAGACTGAACCTGGTCTGCAGACAGTGTCATGGAAAACTTGGATCTCCATAATTTGTTTTCCTGACTATTTTCGGATTTCCGTCTTGCATAGATTACCGGAGGTCACATTCCTCTGATAATCCCAACCTCTCGTTTGTCCTCTGGCCAAGTCTGCCTACTTTCCAAGCAGGTTTTTGATGCTTGATCGTAGGTGCAGTGATGAAACCAGCCAGCCGATTAAGGGTGGAGATCAGCTGAACTTATTCATACTAAACTGGCTTTTTTTTTGCCTCACCATATGGTCCTTGTCACTGTCGCAGTGGGATAATAGGCTTAGCCCTGTAGGAGCCTTAGTGTCACTGAGTGTGGCTGCATTGTTCAAGTCCTTCTGTTTAAAAAAAAGGCTAGTTTAGTGTGGAATAGCAACATAAAGTAAGCAGCAGCAAGTTACCTTTTAAAATAGGCTGCTTACGAGTCTGATTCATAATATTCTGTTTAAATGTGATTTTTTTTTTTTTATGACCTTTTTACGATTTTAGCTGGAGTATGAAGACCTGGGATCGGATTTCTGTCCTGAGGACTATCCGGGGAAGGAAGGCCCTCGCGTGGAGAGTGGCCATAAAGCAGCAGGAGACTACCTCGATCTGAATAAAATCTTCTTCTCCAATGAGGAATACTACAGCAAGCTGGAGGAGCTCAAAAAGGCCCACCTGCACACCATGGCTGAGCTGGAAAGCATGTATCAACAAAAGCTGCAGCTCAAGTCCATGGAGCCCTTAGATATGGCAACGCTGAAGCTAGCGCACAGGTGGGTTGCTTTTGCTCAAGGTTAAGCCTCACACTGTATCATAACTGTTATAGTGTCTGTTCTTTCATGCTTTTAGCATTTTTAGAAGGCTTCAAATAGACAAAATAGCAAAAATCATGATAATAATTTCTGAATATATTGTTTTTTTGTTGGCTATTGCTTGTACAGAACAGAGCAGTTTAAAGAAGACACAATGTGTCTACTTTTTCACAAGCTGCCGTAATGTCATGACGCTGATAAAACATGCATTATATTCAAATAACGCACTCTAAGCGAGTCTTTAACATTAAGTCTAACAGTTCACATCACACAAGCGGCAAACTGACCTCAGAATACAGGGAAAGGTATTTAGTATCTGTCCTGCTACAGCCACAAACATCAACAGTTTATAATTAAACACAAAGGAGTATGTAATTTTGACACAAAAAGAATATATATGTTGTTTTTTACAAATAAAAATCTGGAAATGTGACATTGATAAAACTATATGTCTCAATCAGCTTTGGAGATCTAGAGACTATAATTCTGGTGAGGAGCCAACAAGAGCATTTGTTTATATCGATTTTTAAGATTCGCGCAGATTCTGCATTGGATCAAAGGTCTATCATTGGACTGGGCCATTCAAAGACATTAACTCTCTTTGATGAAAACCATTACATCACACCTCTGGCTGTGTGCTTTGGTTTGTCGTCCTGCTGAAAGCTGAACCCCACTGTTTTACAGCCTCTAGCAGGTTTCCTTCCAGGGTTGTAATCTAATTAGCTTCGTTCATCTTCCCACCAACTCCGGACTGGCTTCCCTCTCCCTGCTGAAGAAATGTATTCTCACATCGGCATGTTTCTCCATTGGCATGGCGTGTTCAGGGTGCTGTGCAGTCTTCCATAATGACCAAATATGTGGAGTGCACGATTAAAAGATCTCTACGAGATGTTCAAAACTTGGGATATTGCTTTACAACTTATCCTGGTTTGAACCTTTCCGCAGCCTCTTTCCCCTGACGTATCTCTGTTCCTTGGTCTTCATGATACTGGTGCAACCAGTTGCTCTGAACTTGATTTTTATGGGGTTATTATAATAAAAAAAGGCTAAATGTAAATGTGTGTCCCACTTATTGGATTTTTATTCATAAAAATGTGTTTGAAAACATGCATCTTTTTATTTTTGCTACATAATCACATACTCTTGAGAGTTTAAATGAAGGCAACTGGACTTTTCTTGTTGTCTTGAAAACGTTTCGTCTCTCATCCAAGTGGCTTCTCCAGTTCTGAAAACTGGATTGGGAGTATCAGATACTGATAATCTGATGCTCCCAATCCAGTTTTCATCAGAATATCATGTCCTGGATGAATGAGAATCTACACCAACATACATAATTGCTTACTATTTTCACATAAAATCGTAATGATATGTATGGATGTTTGTGGTAACTTCCATTGACAAAATATAAAAAAGGTCAAAGGGTTATGAATTATTTCACACGGCATCTGTACAATTTGTTTGTAAATATTATACGATATGTAATTTTCTGCTGTCCAGTCATGGATAGTTTCTTATTGGATCAATCCACCTGTAAGTTGTCTGTTGAAGTGACGTGAGTTGTGAAAAACACTGCAGATAAAAAAATCAGAATAAAATGCTAATACCTACATGCTATGCTGCACCAAAACCCCTTTTTCTTTTTCGTTCAGGCTGCCCTGGTCAAATATAAGCCCTGCAGCTTCGCATCACCGTCTGAGAAAGTCACACTCCGCTCTTGAACTCAGGTGGGGCTCTGGACAGTCGGACTCATCCGATGAGAACGAAGCTGGGAGTAACGGCGTGGAAAAGGGCCTTCTTTTCTCTCCTAAAGAGTACATCAAGAATATGTGGAAGGACTTCAAAATGTCCCCCAGCAATCATCGCATGTCGTCATCCTCGCTGCACAGTATGCCTGGAGACCAGAGGAGACTGAGGAGAAGGAGGGAGAAAAGACAGCAGGAACACTGGAAACCCAACGTGACTGTCCCGAAACCCTTCCATATGACACTGCGTGAGGCTGAGAGGCAGAGGCACGCCGTAAAGACACGCTCTGAGGTCGAACTGGAGAACGCAGAGCTGAGAAGACAGCTAGAGGAGCTGACAGAATGCCAGAAGCAGTTCCGCGCCTGTCCCGTCCCCGCACACGTCCACCTCCCAGTTTATGAAGAGCTGCAGGAGCGACGGAGAAGCATGAGAGAGCAAGAGGCGAGGCATCTTCAAACCGTTCAGAAGCCTTTCAGCTTCCTGGAGAGGGAGAGACTGAAGAAAGAGCAGAAACAGGTGCGACAGCAATCTGACCAGGAGAAAGTGAAACCTTTCAAAGCTAAGCCTGTTCCAAAATCAGTGTATGCGGCTGCGTCGGGGGAGCAGATGAAGGAGGAACAGTTGTATCGCTCGATCAAGATCCAAATGAGGGCCCAGGAGATGCTCCGGAGTTCTTCGGTTCCTCCCAGCATGCTCACGCGCCGTCTCAGTGATCGGAGGAAGACCAAAGACGGCGGCGCTGCAGACGGAGCGGATGATGGTTTTCCCCACAGGCCTCAGATAAACAAAGAGGTGCCTGATTTCGATGCCAGCTACAGACGCTTCCAGAAGCAGCTGGAGAAGAGAAAGGACGTGAAGCCGACGACCGCGTGCGAACCCTTCGAACTGAAGACGTCCCAAATCTCTTCACACCGGGAGCGCATCCTGGCGGACATCGAGAAGGACCAGACCAGCCCTCGGATGCTGCGGTGGCCTCACATTAGCCCCGGACCGGCGCGGACCCCCAACTCAAGCCTCTGTTCGTCCCTCTCAGGAAGTCTGGAGCTTCTCCCCGCCAAAGTCACAGACGCAACAAAAAAGCGCCATGAAGCTGTGAGGTACCATATTAGGACCCCGAAGGCTTCCACTATTGTAGTTGAAGTAGTCAGAACCTCTGAACTCACACGTCCTGTTTAGCCGTAGCGACCCGAGCGGATGACCCCTGCCCCAGCATCCAGCCCACAATAGCTCCGTAGCCAGCTGTGTTATCCGCCCCCTTCCCTGCCGAGGTCACCTTCTCCAAACCTTCCTCCATCTGTGACCGCAATTATTTTTGTAGAAAGGCGCTGGAGCAGAGGAAAAAGGCAGAGGACGAGGAGGAGCGTTGGAGGGAAAAGCAGAGGGAGAGGGAAAAGAAGCTGCAGAGGAAGGTTTTAAAACGCGCTGAAGCAAATGACCCCCATCTCGCCCTTTTCCAGACGAACAAGAGCAAACTGAAAGAGTTCAGGTGCGCAATGCTGTTTCATCTGTTTGCTTTTACCTTTACCTAAATACAGACTTGCATGACCTTAAGACGGGGGATGCCGTATGTTGCGGATTATGGTCCAATCCTTTGAGGGAGTTAGTTTCCTCTGTGCTCTAGATGAAGACGTATTGTTGCAGATCAATCTTTATTCTCTGCAGGAAACAAGAGATTCAGCGCAAGAAGGAATATCAGCAGGAGATCAGGGAGATGCGGGAGAGAGTGGAAGGAAGGCCGCTGCTGTTGGAGCAGGTCACACAGGTGGATGTCGGCACACAACAAAAACATTGGCGTTCTGTGTATCAGCATGCATACGCTCTCATTAAACTGTGATGGACCGAGCAGTGAAGGACAGTCAGGTACAGGTTAGGAAGTTCACCACAAAAGAGGGTTTTTTAAATTTAACCCAAAAAATAAACTTCAATAAGTTTTACAAAAATTGAGTTCTTGGCCCCATAAAAGAGGTAAGAATAACAGAGGTCTAATCAAAGAACTGACAACAAAACGACACGAACTCAAACAAACTGACCTCAATAACTAAGCCGAAAGGAAAACTTAAATAGTGGCTGATCAGCCCACAGAAACACAAAGAAGGGGTAAAACACACAAAAACCTAATTGAAACTAACATAGCGAAACCCATTTCCCCCTCAATGATCCTGAGCTATGGTATGAGCCAAGCTGCAGAGCGGCGTGCTACCCCCCCTTTTCCCACCTCTTGGTTCAGCCAAGGGACTGTAGCAGCTGCCACTGAGGTAACTCACAGAAAAAGGAAAGTTAAATCAATTCATATACACACAACGGTGTAAACTAAAATGTTCGCACTTATTTTAGAATACAGCCTAAGGTATGTAATTGTATAAATACATTCTAAACCAAAACAAATGAAGGTTTCTGCTTATTAAATCCTATATTTAAAGAAAGCAAAATGTGTAGTTTATGAATACATTTCTATTTGTAGATATTACCAGATTTGTATGGCTTAAATAGCAGCCATCACAGATACTAATAAAGATAAAGGCTTGTTTCAATTTAAATATAGGCAACATGTTTCCAACACTTACATCTAGTAAATAATATAGTAGAGTGTCTCAGAAGAACAGTCCGGTTTCAATCAAATGCTCCACAAAATAATACATATTTTTGTTTTCAGTGTGTGCAATAAATACAGTGAATGGCACACGTATTTATTTGAGATGTTTGCAGTAAAACAGAAGTGACACAATCTTGGAAGCCTTTGTGTCGTGAAAGAAAACTAAGCAATGGAACAGAATAGAAATATCCTTTAATTGGGCCACAGTGAGGTAATTCAGGTGTCACGGGAGCAAGTTAGGTAAGTGGGAGCATGCATATTCACTCAAAGGTAAAATATAATAAAATAAGAATAAAAGACTGAAAAGTAAGGAAAAATAAGATAAGAAAAATGTGTAGGTATTAAAAAAATCCTCAGATTAAAAGTAAAGTAGTTTAATCTAGAGAAGAGAAATGTACAAGATGTGCATGTATATATGTGCATAAAAAAAACAACAGACAAGAAGAAAAAACTGTTTTGCAACTTCCCAGTCACTTAAAAAACAAAAAAGGACTGTTTTTTTGCAGCTTCCTAGGCGAAACCCCCCCCCCCCCCCAACATATTTTGGTTATAGTTGAGACACTTTTTTCTGATGGCGCTTACTTACATTGTGTGACCCTAACCTAGTTTATGCTTATGTTCCTCGTTTGTCAGTGGCTTTGGATAAAAGCATCTGCTAAATGTAATGTAAAATGTAAGAAGTGAGAAAACTTAGCTTTAGTGGTTGTGCAAACAACAGCTGGGTTATAAAGACTTATTGCGTTTGTTTACCATTTACCATAAAGTCTCACAGCTGCTGGGGGGAAGGATCTGCGGTAACGCTCCTTTGTGCACATAGGAGTCTGTCACTGATTATAAAGAAATGTGTGTTAACCAAACATATTAAAAAGCTCCAGCCAAGCAAAACACCGGGTCAAAACTGGGAATTCAATGTTCAGCAACAACACACGGATTTAGTTTTTTATGCATGCATTTTTCATCTAGGATTAGAATTTAGATTAGCCATCGCAATTATTCTGAAAATGCTGCAATATTATGTTTAGATTGAATAAGTACGCCAAGTTCAATAAACCATCCTGCGTATGGCGAAGATAACCTAAGAATGTTAAATTTAAACCATGGTTCTCTACTTTTGTACGACTGTGGATGTGAGCGCCCTCTATTGGCACACATAATAATTGTAATTATCTTTAGTTCTTTTATTTTGAACTGTTCACAGTTTCAACAAAACAAGCGCAGGAAACGTCAACATGAACGAAAGTTTCCATCAGGGAGTAAAATGACCTGTAAAACAAAAACTATGGGTGTTCAAATGGAGCAGGAAGAAGCAGTGGCTAATCAGGTCCTGGTGACATAACTATTATTAAATATCTATATATGTTTCTGGCCTGTGTATTTTTAGTCCTTGATGTGTTGCCGAGGCAGTGATTTTATAAATACTGTAGTATAAAAATATCACAGACATTAAAAAGTGACCTTTCTCTACAAAACAACTTTAATTGAAAAGTCCTTAATTCATGTCTTTGTTTTGACCTGTGCATGGTAACAGAGGAACGCTAAGCAGGCAGCAGAGAAGCATTACATCAACACCCTGCATGGACATGATGTGACAGAGGACTTTATTAGCAGCAAAGCAGCCAAATCAGCGCCTGAACGCAAAATCTCAACATCCAGTAACAATAACCAGAGGTAAATCTATAGCACTTTTGTTGTGTACATTGGAAATAGGCCTGCTCATTCCTGATTAAAGGCTAAGACGATGAAGAACAAAATTGGTGTTAGCAATTTCTGTATGCTGATTGTTTCCGTCATCTGTTAGTGATCAGGAGGATGTCGACTTTAAAACTGTTCGCTACAGAAAGGTCTTCCTGGATGACGGAGACATTAATATTGCCGCTGAAAATGAAGAAGGAAGAGATGAGCTGGAGAGCGATAAGGCCTCACCGAACCACCTCGAGAGTGAAGACGCCCGTGGTCGCCTCACAGAACCTGATCCAAGCTACTCTGACGAAAGTTACCACTATTCAGACGATCATGAGGATTTATCCTACGACAGTGAGCATGATGTCGATGATAGACAGCAGGAACCAGTAGACTGACGACATTAAAAGTCATCAAATATGAGGCATAGATAAATGTTCTTGTTCAAGAGCTCTGTAATAGATATGAAGTTGTAATTTTAATTTTAGGTTGTCATTGTGAGCCTGAATGAAAGAAAAAAATATATAAACATATCTACTGTAGTGATAGTTGACTATTGTGAGAGAGGTGGGGGGCTTTCTGAAAAGGTCTCTAGTTCATCACAGGACCAAACAAAGACACGCAGGACAAACGATCATTGATGCACACACTCACTCATAAGGGGAATTTAGAGAGACTAAATTACATAACATACATATTTTTGGACTTTGGGAGGATGTTGGAGTACCTGGAGAGCAACCACGCATGCACGGAAAGAACGTGTCCTCCTGTGCTAACGTTCAGCTCTACTCACTGTTCCTTACACTGTGTTGATACTTCCTAAGGTCAGTAAACGTTGCTGTAGAGCAGCAGATATCAGAAATGTGAAAAGTTTGCCAATCATGACCCCACTGATGTGTTTTACAATATAAGATTATTATTTAAGGTTTGACTCGTTAGAAAATACAACATTTTACTTAGTTGGGGTTTATTAGTAATTTTTGGGGTTTTTGAAATCCTGCAAACTGTCATCCATTATTATTTACAGAGGACTAATTGCTGCAAATGGAGG